>OY856187.1:167253212-167450510 GCA_963693315.1 Diogma glabrata
AAACACAACTTATTTTGAAAGATATAATTTTTAGAGATTCTTTTGTAAACTATTATTTTCTTAATCTTCTCTTGAAAAATATGATTTTCATAGATTCTTTTGTAAAATATTATTTTAATATTATTTTCTTTTGAGGAGGGATTTTTTTTTCTAAACACAAATTTTACACTTAGTTAGTGGTAATTTCACGGGTAACCAACAACTTTCTCGCGACGACCGGGGTATTTTATGATGGGTATATATGAAAAACGAAGTTTTTTCTATTTTTCCTGTAAACGTTATTTCATTATTTTATTAAATTTTAGTTTCTTTAGATTATCAAATTTCGTAATTTCCGTTTCACATTGGAAATTAATTGGAATTTGATTTATTTTACTTGTGGATAATTTTGATTGACATAGGATTTTTGATACAAAGTTACATGAATTTTTGTAACTTTGGTGGAAGTATCGTTTAACGAGTTTTAGGAATTTGCTTTTTGAAATTGCTTATTGGTGAATTTTATTGGATTGAAAGTTTTCGATATTGTATGGAAATGTATATGTTTTGAACATTATTGCTTAGCATGTTTACTTTGAATTCGTGGGAATCGCTGAGACTGGGTTTTGAATGGAAATTTTCGATACATAATAAAGACATTGTTGCCAAGTTGGTTTATTTAGAATTTATTTCATGCGATGATGAAATAATGGATTTTTGCTTAAGTTAGGCTTTATGGAAAATTTTCGTTATAGAATAAATATTTTCAAACATTGTTGTGAAATTTAGAAATAGCTGAAATTGAGATTTTACATTGATTTAAGAAATTGTTTGAGTGATTTCTTAATATGATAAAATAATTGGTTTTGTGGTGAAATTGGGTTTTGGGTGGTTAATGGAGAATTTTGATATACATGATTTGAAACAATGTTGTTACGCTTGAAAGGGATTATTTCCTACTATGATGAAATAGGATTTTGGGTGTTTTATGGGATTAAATTGTTTAAAGTTTGGTTTGGTTATGAAATGTGTGAAAAGTTTAGGAGGCCTGTTAGCTTATATGTATATTCCTATTAGGAATACTACAGGAGGCCCCCCACCACTTATCTCAATATTGTCCAAAAACTAATCAGTTCTTTGTCATTTAAGTCTCCATATTTTTTCAAAGTGTCACTAAAATTGATTAATGAGTGAAGTCTGTATGCTCCCAACAAACTTTAAAAACCAAGTGCAAAAAGTCAGCAGTTGTATGGTAGACCCCTCCGCCACTTTGATCCAGATGATAATTATCTTTCACTAATTGAAACTTTTTCCATAAACTTCATCATAATCACTTCATTATTGTAGGCAGTAGTGTGCTTAAAAGCACTGAAAAAACTTCAAAAAATTACAAACCAATATTTTTTACCGGAAATGAAAAACCGGAAGTTGGGATGCAGAACTGTTGTGAACCGTACGAAATGTTTATGTACCACGTTTCATCCAATTCGATTATCAGGTACAGATGTTATTAAGCTTAAAAAAACAGGTGTTTGGGAGACCCCGCACCACTTTGTTCACTATCGCTCAAAAACTAATCAGTTTCTTGCCATACATATTTGCATCTTTTTCCAAAGTGTCATCAAAATTAGTTCACGAACGAATGTTTTATGCTCCCAACAAACATAAAAAACATTGTGGAAAAACCACCTGTTGTATGGTGGACTCCTCAACCCTTTATCCAATGTACTCCAAAAGCTAACAAAATCTTTCTCATGTTACTTGGAAGCTTTTACCAACGTTTCATGAAAATCGATCGGAAGTTGTAGGCTACAGTAGGGATAAACATCTGGAAAAAAAACTTTTTAACCGGAAGTGTCAAACCGGAAGTTGGTATGCAGAAATATTGGAAACAGTACTAAAACTCTATATACCAAGTTTCCATAAGATCATAAGTCGGGATTAGAAGTTATTGAAGATTTAAACTTAGAGGTGTTCGGGAGACCCCCCCGCCATTTTGTCCAAATTTAAAAAGAATTCAGATCTTCCAATTTCAAGTGAGCCTGGATCGTTTGCCAAAGTTTCATCAAGATCCTATGACTATATTGCATTTTTATACCGATGTATACGAGGAGCTGACCTATAATCCCCCATCCGCCAATCAGCTGATCACTTTTTTTCAATTGTTATGGTGTAATCATGCATCATACAAATTTTGAAGCGGCATCAAATTACTTTTGGAATTCGTTTTTTTTACCAGTTTAAAACTCCCCCACAACCACACCCCCCACTACTTTAGCAGCTGACCGCCAGATTTATCATCAGCTGGAGTTAATTAATTATAATAAATAAAAATCAACCGGCATCAAATGACTTCTTCATTTGCAACGCTGCCTCCCGGTCTATAAGAGAAATTTGCCCACATCGAGAATCTCTTATATACAACAGATTCCTGTACAGAAGCCAATCATTTTCAATTTTGACGTTCTGCGCTTCGGCAGTTTTCTCATTGGACGGAATGAAATTCATTATGACTTTTTAAAATGCAATTGGTACAATCCTAAAAGTAATGCAATACTGAACCCACCTTAAGACCAATGACCATTGCGATATATATAGACTAACACCCTAATTCCTGAAATCGTGCCACATCAGATGACTTGACCATAGTCATGTCATGTCGCATAAAAAATGGTATTGTTGAAGTCGATAAAAACGGTCACGGCTGAAACTAAAAACTCCGTCCTTCAATTCCACAAAATAACTATACACAAAATAATTATATTACAAATAAACCGCATTATCTTACAAACAAACCCACATGGCTTCGGAAGTTAGAGTGTAACTATCGAGATAGTGATATATCACTTATATTTCTTGTATCGCCGTCTTTCCAAATTCCAAACCTCTTAATTTAATGGGGTAAGGTAAGGGTGTTAGAATTGAACTTGGATAAAATTTAAAGGATGAAACTCTACACATACGTCTAAATAATTATTAAACTAATTTGACTTACATTGGATAGAAAAATTCTAGACAACTTTGAGCTTACTTTAGAAAATTAAAAAATTAAAGTAATACTTCTGTCAAACCTGTAATAGAAGATTTTTATACAAGTGGTGAAAACGTCTCTTTTTGCGGGACTGAACGGTTTGTCCACGAGACGCGATAGCGTCGAGTGGAATAAGTTCAGGAATGCAAAAACGTTTTTACCACGCGTAGAAAACGCCATTTTTTCTACGCTTATAAATATAAATGATAATATTTACAAATTCATCTACTAAAAACTTACAAAACGACATATCTAAATTTGACTGTGTAAAAAATTAACAAGATTGTATTTATATAATAGCATTTTTACCAGAGTAAATTAATGTTATTATTGTGTTCGCCTACAGATGGAATAATAACATTATTTTACATTGGTAAAAATGCGATATATAAATACAATCTTGTTTATTTTTTACACAGTCAAATTTAGATATGTCGTTTTGTAAGTTTTTAGTAGATGAATTTGACAATATGAATAATGAAAATAGTTCATATATTTTCTCTAAAAACTTTTACAGATATTACAGATATTTTTTTTACCGACTGGAAGTCATCGTTTAAAGTATAAATTCAAAAAATTGTAGGTAAAGTTTCAATTAAAAACAAATAAAAATAAATTTTTTAATAAAATTTATTTATTTATTTAATAAATTTTTTTTATTATTTTTTGCGGAAAGAACTCAGAGAATATATTTTATATCTGACAGTTAATTATCGGAGGAAAAAATTATATGATATATCTGATACAAATTTTATTTTATCGCTCCGATTTCTCCGATATAGAAAAAAAACACACTCATTATTAGTTTAATTAATTAATTACACACAATTGATATAATGATTAGTTTCGATTCGATTCGATCAGAATATTCAAAATATTCAATCCCTTCAAAATACTGCGATATTGACAGAAATAAACACAGCAACCGAAACAACAACAGAAACAGTAAATCAAATTCAATCTCAAATATTCAATCCTTTAAATAACCACCACCTGTAGGCGACCAAGGAAACTTATTTACTTTCAGTCCTAGTGACTGAAAACATTTTCAGTCACTACTTAGAAAAAGTTTCCCTTTCACATAGGTTTTACTATATATTAAAATGACATTTTCGTAGCTTGAAGTAGAAAATAGTATATTTTCCTACAAGAGATGAAAACATTGTTTTTTTCGTGAGTAAACATTTGTTCACGAGACGCGCTAGCGTCGAGTGAAACATATTTACGAACGAAAAACGTTTTTATCTCGCGTATGAAATGCAATTTTTTCTATGATAGTAATATATAATCGATATTTACTATAAATTATAAAGTTATAAATCGACAACAAAACATTCAAAATTCATATTCTATTTTTTCATGGTTACCTTATTTAAAATACTTCGTAAAATTATATGAAAAACCATAACAACTATAATTTGTTATTTTTTTACACTAGTGAGCTTACTTTTCGCATAGAAAAATTTTATTTTATTATACATATGTATAGTAGATTTTTTTTGCCAGCGAACACAAAATTTGTTTGTTATGCGCATATTGTTTGCACATGCGCATGCACATGCGCATATTGTTTGCACATTCAGTGTCTCGATTAAAATATTAAAAAAAACTATTGGGGTCCCATTGAAATGGACAAAAAAACGCATAAAAATTAATAAATCACTATTGAAATTCAACCAATTATATTAGAAAAACTAGTAAAAATATCAATGATTTTGTTGGCAATGTAACAAAATTTTGATAATTAAAAATAATTATAATAAAACTAACGACGCCTATGGAAACAAATATCACAACAAACAAATGGTACGAACTAGAAGTAGAAATTTAATAAATATAATTGTTTTGAAAACAAATTTATCCCAAAATAAATAATACATCTCTGTTTTACTTTTTGTCTCATCTATTTGTCTCTTGCTGCGTCCTAGCTGTCAAAAATTCGCTGGCAAAAAAATTCTACTATAAATGCTTGTTGAAATATTACAAATTAAAATATTTAAATGTCTCCTTTTTAAAACCAAATATTATCTTAAGAAGTTTTTGATGTGTATATGATTGAAAACAAAAGATTTCCATTGCATCAAAACCAAACCACATCCTTAATTTGTTCTGTTTTGTATATTAGATTTGTTGTTTAAATCTAATGTTTTAGATAAATATTTGTATAAAATAACAGGACATTTCATACTTAAATCACAGTACAAATTCTCTTTTACATATAGAAAGAATACGATTCTGTTTCTGAGTTAAAAATAAATGCAAAATGTCAAGCCAACCAATATCAAATACACTATCTACTGAGGATGCACAAGGCCTCCAACGATTGTTTTCGAAACCTTTGGAACCAGCATTTACTGCACAAGGAAATACGATTTTCGATTGGCCATCGACTTATTTTGTAGGACGTTATCAAACTATCGGATCAGATATAGTTGCCCGTTTAGGAGCTGATACCGCCCAAACACGAGTAAGTGACTTTGTTTCCGTGTTAATTTATTTAGTAACAATATATTGGTAAAAATATTCTTCTCTTCAGATTCCTTTAAGTCAAATAACACCACCTGATTTATCATTTACGAATGACATCGCATCAAACGGTTGTTTTTCGCTGTTTAATCAGAAACACAGAGAAATTGCTGGACGTCTCATTTCTTTGTTTATGACACAATCCGATACTAAGTCTTTTATCTCATGCTGTGCATTTACAAAAGATCGAATAAATCCATATTTGTTTCAATATGCATTAGCTGTTGCTGCCGCTCATCGTCAGGATACGAAAAATCATCAAACTCCATCAATTCTTCATGTATTCCCAGACCAGTTTGTAGATCCTGATGTATTTCGAAAATTACGCGAAGAAGCAACATTAGTTCCGGCAGAAAGCCGTCAGCCGGTTGAAATTCCAGTAAATTTTACTGCATCTGATTTAGAAACCGAACAACGTTTGGCATATTTTCGTGAAGATATTGGTGTCAATATGCATCATTGGCACTGGCATTTGGTTTACCCAGCAATTGGTACACCAGAAATTGTGAACAAAGATCGGCGAGGGGAATTGTTCTATTACATGCATAGTCAGATAATGGCTCGATATAATATTGAGAGATTCGCTCAGCAACTTTCGGCTGCTCGACCACTGTCGAATTTTCGTGATTTAGTTCAAGATGGTTATTATCCAAAAATTATTCGTAGTTCAAATAACCGTTCTTATCCTGGACGCTTTCCAAGACAACCATTACAAGATGTTAATAGAGATGGAATCAACGTTACAATTAGTGATATGGAAAGATGGCGAGATCAAATATATCAAGCTATTGATCAAGGTTTTGTTGTAGCTGTAAGTTATTTACACAGATATTTTTAATTAACTATTCTACCTTTAATGACAATCCGTTTTACAGGCCAATGGACAACAAACTCCATTAAACGAAACAACTGGCATTGATATCCTTGGTGATCTCGTTGAGGCCTCTCAACGTTCAATAAACTCACAATTGTATGGAGATTTACATAATAATGGACACAACCTCTTAGGATTCATGCACGATCCAACGAACCGCTATTTAGAAGATTTTGGAGTTGTAGCAGATATTACTACATCAATGCGAGATCCCGCATTTTATAATTTCCATGCGTTCGTCGATGATCTATTTGAACGTTTTAAATCAAAGCTTCCAGCATATAACGATCAGCAATTGAATTACAACGGTATCTCTATCCTATCAGTTAATGCTCAAATTTCACGTGGTCAAAATGTTCCACAAAATGTCTTATTGACTTATTGGCAAAAATCCCAAGTTGATTTACAAACTGGATTAGATTTTGGGCCACAAGGTAATGTGTTTGCACAATTTACCCATCTACAACATGCACCGTTTACATATAGAATTTCTGTAAACAATACAAGCGGTAATGTGCGTAGAGGCACTTGTCGCATTTTTATTGCCCCAACTACTGATGACCGCGGAACACTGTTATCTTATAACGATCAACGTCAACTGATGATAGAAATGGATAAATTCACCGTTAACTGTAAACTCTTATATAGATCTTTTTAACCTAAATAAAATAAATTATTTTACTGTTTATAGTAACCCCGGGAGTCAACAACATCCTTCGTCGTTCGGATGAATCAAGCCTAACCGTTCCGTTTGAACAGACATTCCGCGCAGTTGGGGCCAATGCACAACCGTCTGATCCAACTGCGCTCGCACGTTTTCAATTTTGTGGATGTGGATGGCCACAACATATGTTATTACCTAGAGGTAAGATCCAAGGCATGGAATTTGAAATGTTTGCAATGATTTCGAACTTCAACGATGATTCAGTTGGGCAAGATGGAACGTAAGAGATAATATTTTTATTAAATATTTTAAAAATGATTTACATTCATGTATAATTTTAGAACAACTGGATGTGATACAGCAGCTTCATTCTGTGGATTACGTGATCGTTTATATCCTGACCGTCGTTCGATGGGCTATCCATTTGATCGAGTTAATTCAGCAAGAACTCTCAAGGACTTTATTTCACGACGCACAAATATGGCTGTTCAAAAAATACAAATCCGTTTTTCTAACACATTGGTTTCACCTTCTTAAGAAGTGTTACTTACTTATTTTGTATTTATTATTCTTATTTTGCTTGATTTTTTAAAATATAATTGAATTTATTTTTTAAATTAATTAAAATATGTGTAATTAATTTGTGTTTCGCCTAAATGGTAGTTAATGAAAATATTCGTTTAAATCTGGAACAAAAATTAAATACGTACATCAAATTGTGTGTTTGCCCGAATTGTGACAAATGATACTATAAATTGTTTGTAAGTTGTGCAGCAGTTAAATTATGTACCTATGAAGCGGGGAAGTGTTTAAAATTTTTTCGTTACTTTTTAATTAAAAACTTATCACTTTACCGCTTCACATGTACAGAATTTAGTTTGATTTTGTCTGTTTTAGGTAGATTTCATATAAAAATCTACCTATTGGTATGTGCTTCATCTCGGAATTTCGGAAAAATTTTGGTGCCAAACGACTATATATGATAAGCGGAGACGGAAAATCAAAATGAAAAAAAAATTTATATATATATATATATATATATATATATATATATATATATATATATATAACGATATGAGATATAACGGAATTTGGCGGCACTCTCACGGTCGCATTTTTCGACCTACACCAAAATAATTTTTTGTATGTGTTCCGGCAAATAATGTCTTGGACAAGTTCGTGAACTGGCCATATCCGGGTACCAGTTAAGCGGCTAGAGCCTAAAATGTCGAATAATCTAGGGCGCTATAACTTCCGTTTGAATCATAATATTTTGAAGGAACAATACCAAATTTCTCCCAGAAATCTATGCCCAGGTAGAGCTCTTCTCGTAATCCAGGGACTATATGGAACCGCATTGGTTTAGTGGAGCCATTCACAGTTATTGGAACTTCTATGTAACCTAAAATTTTATTTGCAGTACCATCCGCCGTACGAATACACGAAGTGTACTTACGGTAGGTTGTACCTGATGATTCCAATAATTCCAAGGAATTTCTTCCAAGTATAGTGATTGACGCTCCACTATCCAATAGACCTGAAATATGTTTGTCCAAAATCCTAATTGTTAGTCGCGGCCGAGGATCCTTTGTTTCTGAAAGGATAGATGAAATACAAGCTTTACGAAATAATTTCCTCATCCTCCAATATCTAATGTTACGTTCAAGACGTCTAAAATATGTGTGATGTAATGATGGGAAATTAAATGTACTGGGTGATTTTATTCTGGTTTCCTGAGTGGTGATCGATCGTCCTGCGTTGCTACATCTCTCGTCGTTTTCTTCGGGCTCATTGGATGTTGAACCGAGGGTACCATCCCCGAAGCATGTACTCTCGGACGGAAGTTTACCGACGGGTGACAATATGAACAATTTGCGTAAATAACATCCGGTTTATTACATTTCCAGCAGTGCAATTTTATCCGATTCTTAGAGCAATCAGGAGCTCGATGACCATTTACTCCACATCTGAAACATACTATTGGTTGTCTGGATATTGATGGACCAGGTTGACTGTTGTCAAATGTTATGCTAGGTCGCTGCAATATCCGTCTCTGTGTTGAATCCACCGCATCAATATATCCATGTTGTTCTGCTCCAGCATCCACCTCATAGTCATCCATTTGGTGTACCTCGCTAATTCTTAAATTTGATGTTCTGGTTGGAACTGGTGTGGACCACAAACGTTCAAACTTCTGACATAGAGTCCGAAGTTCATCAATAGAATGTATTGTTGCTGCAAGTGTAGCATTTTTAAGCTCCACACTCAGTCCCTCCCGAGCAATCTCTAGCATTTCTCGGTCAGCAAATGGACGTGCTAAACGACGGTTTAACGAACCAATCTCCACCAGATATTCGTATACGCTCTCCTTTGACTTTTGTTTGCGGTTCAGAAGAACGCGCAAGATCGACTTATCATCAGTGAGCGTACCGAAGGTTTGTAGGAGTCCCTCCCTTAGCACTGGATAGGTCACCACCTCATGTTCATGAGTTAAGTTCAAATAGTATCTGTCGGCAGCCCCCTTGAGATACCGTGGAACGATAGACCTAAGGTCGTCCCAGTTCACACGGTCCCTCCTGGCGGCCGCCTCAACTCTGTGAACGAACTCATGAACATCAGGAGAGTGACCATCTCCTGTGAAGGTTGGAACCCAATTTGAGTCATAACGACTCAAATTGTTCCCACGAACCTCTCGGTACTCCACTGGTGCTAACGCTGGAGCCGCGTCACGCCATACCTGAGGAGGTTGGTTGTATGGTGGTGGTGCTGTTAGTGGAGCTTGTGGATAATTTAATGATTGTTGTTGTACCAATGCTGGATTGTTGTGTATGTGTTCAGCTTGGAAAGATGGACCCAATAGTGGTATTGCAAGGTCCTCTGCTCTCAAACCTGATTGCTGAAAATAAGCCGGTGGTAATTGATCCGAACGTCTCTGTTGTTGATGGTCTGTACGATTCAGACTATTTATTGTCTCAGTTATTGGCTGTACTGGGATCGGTGTGGATCTCTCACCTGGTCGAAAAGCAGGTGAAGCAGATGGAGCAGATGATACTCCTGGTTTATTCTGTACAATTGGACGTGTTGACAGTGATCCTATTATATCCCAAGCGCGTGACAATTGCGAGATAGCGTAGGTGCGGGCTTCTTGCAAGTCATTGCGAGGACCCAACCTATTCATCCTACCTGTATAATGCAACACTCGATTCGCCAAACCATCTAAGAAGATCTGATTAACCGGTGGTTGAAGTCGACGTACCTGATCTAAAACAACTTGTGCTGCCTGCACCACCGTTTGAGACTCAGCTACCAAGTCTCTCGCATGAGATACCGTTACTGGAACTGCACCATGATTTACGTGGTTTCGCAGTTCCTCTGCCCAATTGACCCCTCTAAAATCCACACCCCGAACCAGACATTCGATCTGCAGTTCACTGGATTCCAAACCATAGAACGGTCCACGTCTAGTTGGTTTGACATTTTGATGGTAAAATTTATAGAATCCAGAATTCACAATAACAAATAACAATAATAAAACCAATCTCAACAAAAAAAAAAAAAAAATGTAGCTAGTACGCTGTAAAAGTGAAAACAATAAAAAGCGCAAAACGAAAAAAAACCAACGAACGCCCCAAAAAAAACAGAAAATTTTTGTAAAAAAAACAAACTTCGTAAAGGAACCAAAGGAAAGACCGTCGTAGCTAATCCTTGCTGAATCTGTACAAAAATTCCTAAGATATTGTATATGTAAAAATATAATTTATTTATTTTAATTTCAGATATGCTGAAATTTCAGAATTAATTATATACCTAAAATTATTTATTGACGATAGCACCCCTAAAAATATTTATTTATTTTTAAAAAAATTGAAGAATAAAAAATATTCAAAAGAATGTTTATTTATCGGATGCACCGTCTTAACTTTGAAATATTTATTTATTTTTTTTTTTTAAAAAAAACAAAGAATATTTATTTATATCTTGACGTAGAGCTTAATTAAGAAAATTTATTTATTTAGCTACCTAAAATTATTTAGATTCTAAAAAAAATTATTTATTTACCTAAATTTACTTTATTTAATAAAAAATTTTATTTATTTAATTTTTGAAAAATTGTTTGATTTAAAATTATTTAATTCTAAAAAAATTATTTTATTTAATAAAAAAAATTTTTATTTATTTAATTTTCAAAAAAAAATTTGTTTTATTTATTTTATTTTTATTTAATAATATAAGAGATTCCCAAAATCAAGATTCGTCTGGAGACAATTTAAAAAGTAAGTATGGCTACAATATTCATATTGTTTAAATTTGAAATATCGCGTTCGCGAGCCCACTCCAACAATGCATGTGAGAACTGACTAGAAAAGCCCCTAACGACCAGATTCTACAGAACAGTTTCTCCCCAACCTAATAAAACAATCACAACTGTCACGATTAGACACTAGGTCCATTTCTACTGACCCAGTTGTGCTTGTTTAACCTAAAAATAAATTACAACTAAACCTAATGCGAAAGTTGAAGAACGCTCCCGAGCACCAGACTTCAAATCCTAAACTCTATGAAAAATTGTTCTATTGTAAAAGCTAAGTGGAAAAAAATGGTAAGTTTTTGAATTTGTATGAGGTGAAGCCTCTGATCCTGAAAGCAAAGTATAATTGGTTCTTCTCTTCATTACACCGAAGAAGCCTCTGAGCAAAGAATGGTACTACTGGTTTGCACCTAAGTACAAACACAGCAACACCACTCCTCGTCCCTGAGGACTTCCTCGCCGAATGAAGAGAAGAAACCAATGTTCTTCGATCGCATAACCCCGATGGCCATAGGCGATCTAAGAACGACATCAATGTTAAAGAGTGAAGCTCTATGGATGGCTTTTTAGGCCTACCGCTGGAGAAAGGTGAATCAACAAACCTAAATAATATATAACTTATCCATAATCTAAATAATTTCTTATTTAAAAATGCTAAATCGAAACATGAAATACATAATATGTGTTAATAAAGTTTTACATGAAATTAATTAAATTTAATCTTCAGACTAAATAATAAATTGGTAATTTAAAAAAAAAAATTACGATTATTTTAAATTCAAAACTAAGCTTACTAATTTTTAAGTTATTAACTCTAATATATTTGTTTAGGTTAAATCTTTCGCTTTATTTATTGTATCCAAAACAAAAATAAATGTTAGCTAAAAAGTAATTATTTCTATATTTATACCACTTTTTAAAATTAATCGCAATGAAAAAATAATTCTAAAAAAATGGTGGTAGCTAAAATGGACTCATACGAGATCTGTATACATACATTAGCGGATCAATATGATGACAAATGTAGAGATATTGATTTGGATCCGGCTCACTCTATAAAGTTGATGGGAATTAATTATTTTCAATTGTACTTCCATAAACATAGACCAATAATACTTTGAAAGTAGTGACGAAAGATTTAAACTTATACAAAACTGTTGAAAAGCTGTTTGGTCAATGTTAACCTTTATTACGTTAATAACATCCTAAAACTCATAGAAACATGACTTAACCACAATCAGAAAAACATACGATTAATTTCATATATAAATTAATTGCATCATCCAAAAATATGTACAATATATAAACAAATATATGTACAATATGTACATGGTAGCATAAAAAAAATTCAAAAAAAAAAGCTGCTTCCCCAAAGCGGTTTTTTTTTTCCCCAAATTAAAAAAACAATTAGTATTACTAAAAGCAAATGACAGCACAAAAAAACAATCTCCAAAAAAAATTGCTGTCCCAAAACGGTTTTTTTTCAAACAAGCAACCACTTAACTAATTATACAGTGAGGGACAGGGGCCTCCTGTGGACCAATCCACTCCTCTACCTGTCGCATGGTCGGTGAGATGGGAACCACCTCAACCAGCTCCTCTATTTGAGTACTCTTGGTCGAGGAAGCTCCCAGCTCCACGACCAAGCGACTCTCCTTCTCCTTCTTCCTCCTCTCCTTTCTCTTCAGGTGTGAGCTCCTGTTTCTCTTGACCCGTCTCCTCTCACGCCAGCCCACATTCACTTCCTCATCCACTCCATTCAGCTCCTCATCCACTCCATTCAGCTCCTCATCCACTCCATTCAGCTCCTCATCCACTATCTCACAAATCAAATCATCCAGAAACTCATCATATTTTTCTTCGTAAATATCATCCATCAATTCCAAAAATATTTTATGTTTTACCTCATCCAGAATCACATTTATCATTCCATCCACTACATTCCTCGCCTCAACCATTCTCTCTTTTCTCTCCTCATTCGCTCTCCCATCCACCTCATTCATCCAGGGCTCAAACCCACCTGGCCGACACCTCCTTATCAACCCCTGACCCCTCATAATTGTATACATTCTTATCAAAATTCAAAATATATAATTTCCTAATCAAAACGAAACCAATAACTGGTTTATTTCAAGATACACAAAAAGCTGATTGACAACCACGGCCCAAACCGATTGCCACCACCCTATTACCAAAAAAAACCACAACTGGTTTATCCTAAAACTTACAAAGAGAAACGCGGAATTCTTTAAATTTTTGAAAATATAAATTTAGAGTACTTATGATAAATATACACATGAACACCTTAGAAACTAAACCTTTATTTTTTCCTCTAGCTTTTTAACAAAATTTAGCTAAATAAACCGACGCGAAAAACAAACTATTAATCTGAATTGAAATAATCAAATAATATATAAATATATAAATATAATAATATAAGATGTTCCACACAAAAAAAAAGTTTTTTCAAAAAAAAACCGGCTTGCCAACGCCCAACCTGGAAAATATTTTCCCACCAAATTATTTATATATATATATCTAAAAAAAATACAAGAAATATAACTGTAATTAACCTAACGGGTCCCTTTTGTTCGGCGCTAGTTATTATATTGGACCTTTGTTAACTAATATATTTAAAAGGAATTTACCCGGGATAAAATCGAATCGAAAATTTGGGAATCTCTTAAATTTTATATAATTAGCCTGACATTCCAAAGAGAATAATTAAACTAAAATTAATATATATATTTACAATAAATACCTTAAATTATTAACTGTTGATTGATGATCTGGTTCTAATTTTTCAATTCCCTTGACTAGCGTTTGATCAACTAATTATATTGGATGAACTAATTTGTGAACATCAGTTGTTGCTGTTGAATTACACCTTCGTTGTTCGAAATGCCCAATTGAACATTGCATTTGATCCTTTAACTTTTCATTTATATATCTGCCTTTGAATCCATGCGGTTTCAACAACCGGAAAAACCATCAAACAAACGATTGTCTCTAACTGTGGTAATAGCTTCGATCACTGTTATCCTTGCCATTCATACTTTCGATAACATCATTGGATACTTTATCTTCATGTACTGCCACTTTTATAAAGCAGATTTTTTTTAAGATAAATTAAGTAAAAAAACTTAATGAAAACAAGAATGAAAAACTTCAGAAAAAATGTATATATGTAATCCAAATCACACACTAATGAAAACAGTGTTAACTTTTTTGTTTGATTTAATGTTTAATAACAAAAACAATTGAACATTTTCTTTTGAAAAGCAACAATGGAATGAATCTTTTTTAAATTGCAAAATGTGATTTTGCTTTTGACATCTTATGATGTCAAAACAAAATCGGGTAATCTTCAAAATTCAGCAATGATTAACAACGACATCTGTTCATTAGTATTGGAAATAAAAATTTAGTACGTTCGTTGGCTTTTTATAATATATTCAAAATCAATTAGCAGTTAAGTTGGGAAAATTTTAAAAGTACTATTAATGTAAAAATGAACGGAAATTAATGTAATACATTTCTATTGAATTGAAAACAAAAAGGAATTTGATTTTATTATTGTTTTGCGATTATTGCGATCGTTACACCATGAATTCAAGGTAGAAACCAAGATTTTTACTCTTGAAATCACAAAAACGTCGCCATCCCCTCCATGACAGAAAACCACCGAACTACTTCCACCTATTAAACTGTATCTGGGATCGAGATACCCACAGTCACCGGCGTCAAGACCGATGACCGGTTCCAACACTCATGAAGTCCTTGAGGACTTCACTGAGTATTGAGACCGACCATCCATCCGAACGTCAGCACCATGGACACCCCGATACAACCAGTAAGTATGACCTGAAGATGTGAACCCCAGAGACGACAATCAGCCAGAGGAACAACCCTACCTAACGAAAAGACATCATTCCCTGATGTCTTTCGCGTGATGTACTCCAAGATTCTTACCGCTCATATCTATGCACTCGTAGAGTACATTTCCAATCTTAGTCTTAATCATTGCAGGTAAGAACTTTGGAGCCAATTTTGCCGAGAACTTTTTGGTAGCGTCACTCAAATGATGTTGCCGTACAAACACACGTTGTTGTGGTTGAAAAGTCCGTAGTTTAGATCGCAGGTTGTACTGATGTTGCGATTTCTTAAAAGCTGCTTTTAAATTTTCCTGAACCCGGTTCCTGAGCAGAGTCAAATGATCAGAGCGTCCTAATTCCTCATCAGCATCTTCACCAAGCTTGTGTAGTGATCTCAACAAATGGTAAGTATTTCCATCCGAGATTGGATGTTGACCAAACAATAAATAGTACGGTGAGTACTTGGTAGCAGAATGTACTGCAGCCCGCAGTGCATATGCGATTTCACCAATTTGTGAATCCCACTTGGTGTGTTGACCTTTAATGAACGCTCGAATTGCTGCTAAAACTGACCTATTGACCCGCTCTGACGCGTTACTTTGAGGACTATAAACACCGGTCCTAATGTGTTTAATGCCGAAACCTGACAAAAGATTTTGAAAGTTCCTACTAGTGAACTGTTTGCCATTGTCACTGTGCAGAAACTCTGGTACCCCATATGTAAGAAACACTTCATTCCTTAGAAAAGCATTCACCTTCGGTGAAGTTGCGTTTCTAAGTGGTTTCAGTAGTACAAACTTCGTAGCATGATCCAGAACTATCAATAACACCGTATTCCCAAGTGTAGAACGAGGGTACGGTCCCAAAAAATCTATATAGACTCTCTGCCATGGACGTGCTGTTTCGAATTGATATTGCATCGGAGGACGCAATATCTGATTCGTGGCTTTTGTTTGTTTACATGTGTCGCAGGACACAACATAGTTGTGTACCTGTGACGCCATGCCCGGCCAATAATAAAGACGTCGAAGTAATTCTAAAGTCTTTTTAACACCTCCATGAGCAGCAGTACTATCATCATGATGTTTCTGAATCATGTTTGAAGTCATCGGTTTTGGTACCCAGAGTTTCCACACAGGAACATCGTTGGGTATTGCATCAGATCTTGGCTCAATACGTATGTATAGCTTATCATCCACGACTTTAACAGATGGAAAGTCCTTGGGTGATGATTGAACTTTAGCTATCATATCCGTATATTCCTTGTGCCGATAACCTTCATTGTCGATTTTGATGTCGTTAATGTGATGTGTTAATGCTTCCGTCAATTCCTCGTGTGTATCGTCATAAAGACGAGATAGAGCATCAGGGACTATATTTTGGGTACCTTTTTGGTGGACAATGGTAAAATCCATATGTTGGAGTTTTAGGCTCCACCTAGCCAGACGACCACTCAAGTCTTTCTGTGACATAAGCCACTTCAGACTTGAGTGATCAGTCACAATTGTAAATCGGTGACCTTCAACATAGCCCCTGAATTTCTTCACACTCAGAATTGCCGCAAGACATTCAAGCTCAGAAACTGAGTAATTTCTCTGAGCTTTGTTAAGTTTCTTCGACATGAAGGCTATCGGACACTCTTGTCCGTCAGTATCAACCTGATACAACACACTACCTATCCCTGTCAGACTCGCATCGCATCTAATAAAGAACTCTTTGTTATAATCAGGGTTCACTAATACTGGTGCTGTAGTCAGCAATCGTTTTAAATTTTCGAAAGCGGCTTGCGCTTCTAATGTCCATTTCAGTTTCCCCGAACTCTTCTTCAATAAATCTGTAATTGGTGATACCACGCTTGCATAATTTGGTATGAAACGTTGGTACCAACCAGCCATTCCTAGTAAACGTCGTATTTGTTTTACTGTAGATGGAGCTGGGTACTCAGCAACAGCTCTTACCTTGTCAGGGTCTGTTCGAAGACCATCTTCACCAACCAAAAATCCCAAATATTTCACCTCTCTCAGAACAAATTTACTTTTCTAAATATATAAATATATACTTTTGTAAATATATATATTAATTTTAGTTTAATTATTCTCTTTGGAATGTCAGGCTAATTATATAAAATTTAAGAGATTCCCAAATTTTCGATTCGATTTTATCCCGGGTAAATTCCTTTTAAATATATTAGTTAACAAAGGTCCAATATAATAATTTTAATAAAATTTATAAATATTGAATATTTGAACATATTTCTATCATTTTTATCCAGATGACCACTTTGGCGTTTCAGGTTCCTCAAAAATCAGCTGTTTCAAAAATTTGCTAAACTTTGCTGCCCTTGATCTAGCTGAAATGGCCAAGCTCATAGTTGAAAACTTTTTTCATGTACTTAAAATATAAATCTTTCCAAAATTTTCAAAAATAATAGTTTAAATCTAACGGTTGAGACCCTACGGCTGTTGAAATAAAAACAAACGCAAAAGGCAATGCTTTCATCATGTTTCAACTTATGTTATTTAAATTCATCTTAGCTTTTAAACATACTTTTCAGCTATAGCCTCAAAAAATTTCAGCTTTCTAACCCAAAAGGTCCCATTTTTATAAGCATTATAATGCAACCCTTACAAGAAAAATATCAACCCATTTAATACCATAGAAAAATTATCAAAATCTCTTTTGTTTTTATTTTTTTTACTAAGTAACCGTTTGAAAAAAGATTAAATAAGAACAAAAAAACACAACAACAAAAGATGATTTTGAAATAAAATTGTTTGATAATGTTATAAATTATGTGTGATGGTATAATTGTAGTTGTGACGTAGTTCATTTGATCTTTGGTGGATTTAATATGTTATTAAAAGTAGTTTAAACCAACTTAAATAAAACTGTTCCGAAATTGTATTGATGGAGTTAGTTCGGATAATGTATTTAATTTGGTTCGATAATTTTTTTGAATTATTCTGTTTCTACTTATATTTTTTATTTAAACTAATCTGACTTATCTAATTTTATTTGGACACAAAACCGTCTGGCCCCGAAATCTACCTATTTCTAGCGGATATACCTGCCGCTGGGATTTTTTTAAATCGTTTTAGGTTTTAGGTCTGTTAAGCTCAAATTAGAATAGATAACGTGTAGCTATAGTGTTATAGTTTAACTTGCTTAGTTAGTATCGAGAAAGAAACCAAAATGTGTATGTCAATAGTATAGCAATAATGGTTATATGTATGTAAATAGTAAGTATTGAGTAATATAAAAATGAATTATTATGCTTGTTATCTATCAGTGATGATATTTGGGATTTTAAAATCGTATGAAATTCTCTGCAGTGTAGATAGTACTGAATCTAACATAATTGTACTGAATTTTGATAGAAAATAATTGCTTGCATTAACGAGCTCCCCTAAGATTTTTAAAGTATGTTGCTGGCGTTTTTGGACTGAGAACTTTATTAATTATACCTATAGGGTTGCAAAATTATAGTTTATTGAAAAGTATGTGTTTCATATTATACAATTAATGGTGTCTATAAGTAATCTTAGCACTTCTAAACGTCTTGACTGAATTAAGTTTCTCTGAGAAATTTATGAAGTTATTTCGGGACCGATTAGTGGTTTTAATGACAGTTTTAGTAGTTTCTCGAAAAATAATTAATTTGTTATAGCTCAGGCTTATTATAATTTATATCCATAGTAATTGGTCTATGGCCAAAACAAATTAATGTTTAATGAAAATAAAGTCAGTCAACCACGATAGGTTTTTTCAAATTTTTTTAGTTTTTCTAAAGGTAAAAAAGTCAGGCAAGTGCGAATATAATTCGCTCGCTGAGGGTTCGTATATATAATTTTTGAGAAAACAACAGTTTTTGTTTTCATTGTTTCACGCTGGGTTGCATTTTGCCTAAAGCTGTTTATGGTGGCTAAAGAAAGCTTTAATAACGCCAGCTTATAAATTATTTATATTGGAAAATATATTATCAATTGTTGTAGCTTCAACTGTTGTTGGTTAACGAATTTTTCTTTATAAATTTTTTTGTAGAAAACAGTTTGAGAGCCAGTTTTAAGGATTTTTATTGAAACCAACGGAAAAAACGGAGAAAAAAGTATCGTCAAATTATTGCCAACGAGTGCATTTTTAACACAGTCGGGTGATTTGTCTACTGAACATTGGGGAGATCGGTATAGTATACCAACAGGATTTGTACCTCAGCTAGTTGAACATTCACAATGACTGCCAGCAGAGCTAAACTCAAAGTGATGGTGGGTACTATTTTTCTGCACTGGTGGTACTGTATCAGACTTAATGAAAATAACAGATCCCCAACCTCGATTAACTTGACTCTACCAATTTTCTAGTTCAACAGTAGTTCAATAATTCAAAAATTTCAAAAATGTTTGTAATTAGTGGTCAACTTCACAGAGAACATTTGCAATGGAACCATATTAAATGATAATCTATCGAATAGCAAACAGGTATCAGGTATGTTTTCGCATAATTTTTCAACCTAACGCCTTTCGCCTGAAGTTAAGCTCATCTGACTTGTTAAACTGTTTTGATCTAATCTGATCTTGTTTGTTCATTTCTATACTTCGTTTCACTCAATATTTACTATAATATACATTTCCTACAACGTAGTAAAATTTATCCTCTTCTAGTCCTTCACAAAACACAATTTTAGAATTTTAATCAAATGAATCAAAATCGGTGTTTTCGAAAACTACAAAAAAATTTTGTTAAGGAAATTTTTTTCACATTTTTTAACATAACTCAAAAACTGCGCTTTTGAAAATTGCATAAAAAATTGGTTTGGACTAGATAAAAAATTACCTTTCATATGACACCCCACTCAACAAGGTCAAAAATAATTTTTTTTCAAAATTTCCACTCTCAACCCCCTCAGAATCACATTTGAAATGATGAGCCGACCGCTAAAGCTTTCGTTCAATCTTTACAATATGGCCCATAACCATGAATTTTTCCAAATTTTTTCTTTTGTAATGTTCGAAGTTAAGGGGGAGGGGCAGGAAAAACAACACTCGTTTTTGGCAATATCAAAAAAACTAAGCAGTCGAAAAATCATTGAAATTTTTTTTAAAAATATTTTGAACTTTTTTCGATTTTTCTAGACCAAATTCGATTCCTTACAAAAAACTTTTGTTTTACTATCTCCTTATCTATTTTCATAAAATAGAGATGAAAACAAATATTTGAATTTTTTTGTTATCAGTAGGCGTGGGGAAACACGTTTAAAAACTGTAGAAAATTTCAAGTTGATAGCACTAATAGTTTGTGAGTAAATTGATTATGTAGAAATTCGGACGGACACCGAAGTCTCAGCTTTCAAGTTGATAGCACTAACGGGTACCGTTTTTACTTTTTTAAAGTACGTAACCCTAAAAACCAAAACTCCGAATACTGTAAGCCCGCTTGTTTTTTTTAGCACAGAAAATACGTGATTTGTGAACTTTTAGCGAGATTTCGAATTAAAACTCAATATAAAAAAAATTTTATAAATTGAACGCCATTTTTTAGGTAGATTTCATATAAAAATCTACCTATTGCAATGACCGTCATCTCGGAATTTCGGAAAAATTTTGATGCCAAACGACTATATATGTAAAGCGGAGACGGAAAAAAACAAAAAAAAAAAATTATATATATACAGTAATCCCTCCGACTGCGCGAGTTTTAACTGCGCGATTTCCACTGCGCGAGATGAGTTTTCAATACTAATTTTCGCACTGCGCGATTAAAATTTCACACTGCGCGACGTTTAAAAATGTTTTTTAGAATATGTAGGTGAATTTCGTACAATTAAAATGAAAAAAAAAATTACATTTGCCATATGGGTCATTCTTTTACAAATCGAACAGATTTGAACAAAATCTGACCGACGCATTTGTGATTTGGCTTAAAAATTATTTACGGGTATGATATTGAAAAAAATATACGTGTTCGAGGATTTTTTTTTTGGAAAATAGAGGCGGTCTAAATTTCGAGAATTTCGTGATTTTTGGCTTATTTTCAAAAATTCATAACTTCGGTTCTATTAATGATAGAAGCTTTTGTTTTATTTTATTTTAAAGTTAAGAGATGAAATTTTAATAAAAAAATTTATTCAATAAAAATTATTAGCGAATTCCGATTGTTATAAACAAATAAAATGTTAAAATCGATTTTTAGTGATTGCCCTACAAAAATAAAGAATATTTGATATAACCATCGTATTCTACGTTAAATGGAGAAAATAGTTTTACTGTTAGAAATAAATTAATTTATCCAGCGCGGGACAACAAAAATTTATGGAATTTTTTGTCTTTCCGGGCTCGATAAATTAATTTATTTCTAATGCTACTCGTACACGAGAGAGCAAAATTGCAGGTGTCAGAGAGAAAGTGTCTGACTTATGGCTAAACTGTTTACACATAGGAATTTGTTAATAATTTTTGTAGATAACAATTTTTTTTTAAAGTTCATCTTTTAGGTTTAAAATAAAATAGAAAAAAATTTCTATCATTACCAGAACCGAAGTTAAGAATCTTTGCAAATAACTCTTCCAGCAAAAACTCACGAAATCCTCGAAATTTAGAACCGCTTTGTTTTCGAAAAACAAAAATTCTCGAGCACGTATATCCTTTTTTCTTGGGAAATGGGAATTTGGGAATTTTCCTATATAAAAGCCCTAAAAAAAATTTCAGCCAAATCAAAAATGTGTTCGGTTTGTAAAAGAATGATCCTTATATGTAGCAATTTGCATTAGAAATTCAGTTTATTTTTAACTGTGTGGCTGGAACATTCAATATAGATCAAATTCAATTTCAAGCCAGTAAGGGTAGAATATTCTAAACAAATTCATATTATTGATATAATTTTTTTAAATTTGAGTTGTTTTTTGAAATGTTATTTATGTTAATTTATCTGTTAACTTATGAAGTGTTTTCTTTTTAAGAGTTGTCGAAGTAATACATGTTTTTCAGGCTGTACATATTCAATTTTGTTTAATTATAACTTTATATTACTTTTTTTTGAATTTTTTTCAAAATTTGGAACCGAACCCCCCATTTTCATACAAAATAGGGTTCACATTGCGTGGTTTTGTATTGCGCGCTGTTTTTCTGGAACGGAACTACCGCGCAGTCGGAGGGATTACTGTATATATATATATATATATATATATATATATATATATATATATATATATATATATATATATATATATATATATATATATATATATATATAACGATATGAGGTATTACGGAATTTAGCGGCACTCTCACGGTCGCATTTTTCGACCTAGACCAAAAATTTTTTCTGAGCGTGTTGCGGCAAATAATCTCTTGGATAAGTTCGACAACTGGCCATATCCGGGTACAGGTTAAGAGTCTAGAGCCTTAAAACTGTCAAAAACAAAGCGTTATAACGGCCGTTTGGGTCAAAATATGTAAATAAAATTTATAAATATTAATTATTTGAACATATTTCTATCATTTTTTAAAAAGCCAGACATCTGCAATAAAAGGGTCTTTAGCTATCTGCAATAAACTGTGTGAAGTACAACGGCATTTAGCGGCACTTTCACGGTCGCATTTTTTCACTTACGCTAAAAATATTTTCTGGTTATGTTGCGGCAAACAGTCTCCTGAATATGTTTGACAATTGGCCATATCGAGGTACAGGTTAAGTGCCTAGAGCCCCAAAACTGTTTAAAATAATGTTTATTTTTAAAGTTAGTTTAATGCTTCTGTTTTTAATTAGTATTTTTTATAAAGTAATCTGATAAATCCGATTCTAAATGCACACATAACTGTCTGATCCCGAAATCTACCTATTTCTAGCGGATATACCTGCCGCTAGGACTTTTTTACTTCAATCATTTATTTCTTTGTTTTTCATTTACAAAAAAAAAAGGTTATAAAATAAAATTTTATAAAAACATTATAAAAATATGGAGGGGCTAAAGGAGCTCTGAGATATCAAGACTTATTCTAAAAATTATAATAAAATTAAAAATTTTTCAAAATACTAAAAATATTCTAAAAATTCTTACAAAATCAAAAATTAAAACTTTTTCCGAAATTCTAAAAATATTACAAAAATTATTACAAAACCAATAATACAAACTTTTTCAAAATTCCAAAAGTATTTCAAAAACTATAACAAGTTCAAAAATTTCCATGACCAATTTCATTTTCAATTACATTTACGTCATAAAAACATCTACATTTTTTTTCCAAAAAATTGGCTTAAAAATAAATGAAATCATTTTTTGACACACTTGACAACATATTTTTGACAAACTTATAATGCCATAATTCTCAATAATAATAATAAAATTTCATTTCAAACAAACAATTTTATTTTTTTTCCAAAAAGTTGGGTAAAAAAAAAAAATAAAAATCTTTCTTTTGACACACTTGACAACATTTTTTTGACAAACTTATAATTTTTTTTTTTTAATAAAATGTGTTGTGTAATAGGATTTACAATATGTGTCACAATAACACATAAAAACCTTTTAAGACCAAGGTCCCACAACAACATACGTTCAAAGGTGTTGATGGACGTAAATCTTTCTTTTTTTTTTATATAGTTTTTGTTAAAGAATGGATAACTAAACAAAAAATCCTATCACTGACAAAATATGACATAGGCCAATATTTTATGAGGGAATAGAGAAAATAAAAGTAAATTAAAAAGTAAATAGCAATTTTTACAAAAATTTTCTGAAAGAAAACAAAAATGTAGTTGCCAATAATCCAGCCGGTTACATACTCCTTGATCCTGTGATGCACTGTCTTTCTTAAAGATTAAAACCCACACATAGTCATATGAAGGCTCGTTTCTTCAAGAAAGCAATAGAGTCTCATCATCAAGGATTATTTCACAGCTAAGATTGAGGGTGCTACCGTTGACTGAATACAGTTCATCCGCCACCACCCTTAAGATGTCACCTTGGCTAGTCATATTTCACTGCTATAGCCAGTGGTATGTGATATCTCACGTTAACTCGTATGTCAATAGCAGTAACTGGAGTACGCGGTGTTGTCACACCCGTAGATCAAAAATAAAAACATTTTTAAAACAATAAAAACTGATCCCTCCATGCGGAAAAATATAATGCCAAAATATAATGCCATAATTCTCAATAATAATAATAAAATTTCATTTCAAACAAACAACTTTATTTTTTTCCAAAAAATTGGGTAAAAAAATAAATAAAAATCTTTCTTTTAACACACTTGACAACATTTTTTTGACAAACTTATAATGCAATAATCTAGTTTTTGATCTCACATACCAATCCCTACCATCAAGATTTCTCCAAATTTAATGTTCTTACTCGTAATCACTTAAAATGAACGTTTTTTAAGCCAAAAATATGAACATTTGCTATTTTTGACACACATAATGATTTTTTTGACACACTTCCGGTACAGTTATCGAACACAGCGTCCTTTCGGACCAGTCCCTTGAGTATACCTATTTTTAGAAAAAAAATTTTTGAAATCCCTCCAGCGGTTTTCCCTGCAGCGTAGGTAATGACGGCCGGCCGGCCGACCGGCCTACAGACAGACATACATTTTTTTTTTTGCTTTTTTAGAATCAGGAGGTCCTAAAACGTCGAGAAATGTAAAAAAAGTGGGGGTAAGAATTTCACTTTGAGCTCATGAATGTAATACTTAGGTCTTTCAGACCGAAGTAATATAGACAAAACGGCTTGCAAAGACGTAGGTATAGCATCTGTGTGCAAGAATCGTTTAATTAAATTCTTAAGTTGTACTACTTTTCTTTCAACCATCAGTTAACAAAATATAACTTCAATTCAATGCTAAAAATTTAAAATGTTGAGAACAACTGAATCCATTTTAGTGTTCCATGTATTAACTCAAGTCAACACAAAACAACTACAAGCGCTCTAAAAAATATTTCAGATAATATAATTAAAAGAATAATCTAATAAAAACTTTCATCAACGATCGCACAGCAGAGTAGCACATTAATTTCATATCGGCAGAACAAAAACGGTCGTACACCAGAGTAGCACATGAATTGCATATCGGCAGGATAACAACGACCGACTAACAGAGTTATATATCGAAATGATAATTATTTGAACGTTACGGCTAAAAGGCAATTGCAGTATGACCTTTAAACTGAAAAAAACTTGACAGTTATGATCAGTTATTTGTATTGCGAAAACTCTAATGTCGAATTCTTTTTGTCTAGAGCGAAAGAGTGATTTGTTTTTACAAAAACACGAACCTTCCTGCATAGGATCTTGATGAAATCTGATCTTTGGCAAATGTTCCAGGTTCACTTGAAAATGGAAGATCTGGATTCATTTTAAATTTGGGTAAAATAACGGGAAATCTCCTGAACACCTCTAAGTTTAAATCTTCAATAACTTCTAATCCCGAGTTATGATCTTATGGAAACATGGCATATAAGGTTTTAGTACTGTTTCCAATATTTCTGCATACCAACTTCTGGTTTGACACTTCCGGTTAAAACATTTTTTTTTTCGGGTGTTTATCCCTACTGTAGCCTACAATTACCGATCGGTTTCCATGAAACGTTGGTAAAAGCTTTCAAGTAACATGAAAAAGCTATAATCAGCTTTTGGAGTACATTGGATAAAGGGTTGGGGGGTCCAATAGGTAGTTTTTTCCACCATGTTTTTTATGTTTGTTGGGAGCATACAACATTCGTTCGTGAATGAATTTTGATGACACTTTGGAAAAAGATGCAAATATGTATGGCAAGGAACTAATTGATTTTTTAACGATAGTGAACAAAGTGGTGGGGCGTCCACCAAGCACCTGTTTTTTGAAAGCTCAATAACATCTGTACCTGATAATCGAATTGGATGAAACGTGGTACATAAGCATTTAGTACGGTTCACAACCTTTCTGCATCCCAACTTCCGGTTTTTCACTTCCGGTAAAAAAAATTTTGTACTTTTTTGAAGATTTTCAGTGTCTTTATGCACACTACAGCCTACAATAATAAAGTGATTATGATGAAACTTATGAAAAAGGTTTCAACTAGTGTGAGAAGATAGTTATCAATCATCATCTTCTGGGACACATTGATCAAAGTGGCAGGGTGTCTACCATACAAATGCTGACTTTTCACACTTTGTTTTTAAAGTTTGTTGGGAGCATACAGACTTCATTAATTAATCGATTTTAATGACACTTTAAAAAAAGATGGAGACTTAAATGACAAATAACTGAATAGTTTTTGGACAATATGGGGATAAGTGGTGGGGGCCTCCCAAACACCTGTTTATTGTGTCACCATCTTTTCAATGCTTGTTGGGAGCATACATCATTCGTTCGTGAATTAATTTTGATGACACATTGCAAAAAGATGCAATTATGTATGGCAAGGAATTGACTAGTTTTTGGCGATAGTGAACAAAGTGGTGGGGGGTGTCCCATACACCTGTATTTTTAAAGCTCTATAACATCTGTACCTGATAATCGAATTGGATGAAACTTGGTACATAAGCATTTAGTACGGTTCACAACAGTTCTGCGTCCAAAATTCCGGTTTCTCACTTTCGGTTAAATTTGTGTTTTACTTTTTCTCGTTCAACAGAATTTATCCAAAAATCCAGAATCCAGAATCCATCCAATCCACCATCCACCTCCTCTTCCCCCACATCCCCTAAGAAAGATTACACAACGGCTCTCGCGTACCATTTTAGGGACACTAAACATTCATTTGACCTAGACAACCCGGTGATCTTATCCACGGAATCAAACCTCACCAAAAGATTAACTAAAGAAGCCCTATTTATCTTATCCCACTCCACGGCAGTTAACAAGAAGGCTGACACTTTCGAGATGTCCAAAGTGTACATTGATCTAATCAAGACAATCAACTAACGCCACTAGCCTGTTGGACATATATCTTTCCATCATCTAGAACCAACCTTGCATAACGTCCCCCCTTTCACACATCCTCCACCCATACCTCCAATCAATTTTTTATCCACTCATTGAACCATAACCAATCCAATTTCTTTCTCACTTAATCCACAACACATCCTTTATATCAACATTTCATAATACTGGTTTTGCTCATCGTATAATTCAACAACAAACTCTCTCGTTTTTTCTCAAAAACTAGTTTTCTTGTTGTTCCTAGGTGTTCTTGCCTGTGTAGTGTGTACATAATTTTGTTAGTCTAACATATAATATTTTTCAAATCAAAAACAAGTATTTTAAGGTTTTAATGTGCTTAATATTTTTTAAAATGTTTAATTTTAATTTGTTTAACTGTGTAAATATGGTCTAATGTCTTTAATATTTTTAATATTTTTACAAGTAAGTTGCTGTTTTGTTATAATATAGATTTATCTTAACTTATAATTTTGCATTGTTTAGTTCTTGAAAAGGACGACCATTACCGTCGAAAATTCGAATTAAAAATTACAAAAATTAAAGAAAAAGTAAGCAGTAATTTATGTTTGATAATATAGCCAATCTACAATAAACTCTCGTATATAAAAAACAACAAGAAATAATTTGTGGAAGAAATATAATAACAACAGAATTTATGTTTGTTGGGATACTCCTGCTTTCTTTAATTTATTTTTTAATTAGAACTACGCGAAATCTGTAACATTGATTAGCTTTTAATTAAAGTATTTGATGGATAGTTGCTCATTATATATCCAGAACACTATGTTTGCAGAGCTGTGGTGAAGTCAGCCTATGCATCAGCATCGCAATATTTTTTATAATTGATTTTTTATAAGTCAAGGACATGTTTCCTTTCTGTTCAGTAAAAACAAGAAATATGCACCCTTTGATGATTGTTATTTCCAAGCGCTATTTTCAAATGTTCGGACGGACGGATTTGTCTCTTTCTACAGTTAACGATTCCTATAGAAACCTTTTAATACATGGGTGCGACAACAACATTCGTTGTGAGTTGTTGATGACAGCAAATATTTTTTTTAAGGAATGTATAACTTAGGAAATAAAAATAAAATAAGAGGAAAGGAGCAAATTTTTTAAAACATTTTTAGAACAAAACTAAAATGGGGTTACCAATGCACGTGAGGATTTCATTCATCACCCTAGATAAAACATTATAGCATAGTTGATGAAATTAAAGTGTAATTTTTTGATATCACTTAACCATTGATAACTCTTGAAATTGCGTTGATGTTCGGAAATACGCTTGTGATTGATTCTTCAATAGTTTGTGTCACTTTCCATAAATAAGGTGGAAACGTTTTTGTTATTGCATCAACCGTCATTTTGCCATTTTCAGAATTCAATAATTTCAATTCAATAATTACGCAGGAATATTTGTTGTTAAATTTAAAGCCGAGGCGCTAAAAACAAAGTTTAATTTCTTTGCATGGTATTGAAAAAATTAGGATTTTTGGGTGGTTGTCGTAAGCTTGTCAACAGTAGTCCCATTCTTTTGATCTATAAATCAGTTGTTTCTCTCTGTTAGCCTGAAATGACTTGATGCCATCCAACGTAGAGTCTGGTTGGTAATGTAAATCATACTAACGAGTTTGGTTCTTTACAGCATATAGAAGAAATGTGGCAGATTTGCCAATATTTACTTCGGTTTGAAAGACCTAGCTAATTATTACAATCTTGAGCCAAATATGAAAATCTACTTTCCTTTCATTCTCAAATTTTTATGGCATTTCTCGAAGTTTTAGGTCATAACGATTCTAAAAAAGCTAAAAAATGTTCGTCTGTCTGCCGGTCGTCCGTCACGGCCGACAAAAATTAGTAAACCGGTGCAGCAATTTAAAAAATTATTGTTTCTAAAAATAGGTTTTGTAAACGATTAGATCCGAAATGACGATGGGTTCGATAACTGTATTGGAAGTGTGTCAAAAATCATTAATTGTTTCAAAAAAAGCAAATTTGCAATTTTTTGCTTAGAAATCGTATATTTTAGGTGATAATGAGCATTAACATTGAATGTGGAGAGATCTTGATGTTCATGTTAGACCAGGAGCTTGATTATTGTACTATAAGAATGTCAAAAAAATTGTTAAACGTATCTAAAGAATAATTTTCATATATTTTGTTACCTAATTTTTTTGACCAACATAAAATGGGAAACAATTTCGATTAGAATCATTTGACAAATAAAATTAATTATTTGTATGACATGAAATTTAATTGAACATGAAAATATGAAGAGGCTGAAATCTCAAGGCTGTGAGATATCAAGACTTCGATCTGTGTTAAGGATTTTTATATAGTTTTTGACAAAAGGCTTTTATGGGGACATTGTTTTTAGTTTTGGGCAACGATGTATATTAAACATAAAACTCTTTGCAAAAGTACAATTATTTTATCTCTGTTTAGAAGTTAATTACAAAACTAACACAAAACATCAATACCTAGCCGGAAAATTATAACAGATCATAAATTAACAAAAATAATTTAGTGAAAAGCTGATACACTCAACAAACTACTAAAAAACCTCTCCATTTAGCGTTCAACAATTTGAACTTTTCAAAAACAAACAACCAATTATATATCTACAAATTTTATGTTTAATTTAGATTTCATGTTATACAAATAATTAAATGAATTTTTTTCCAAAAAAAGGGGCCTGTAATTAATAAAATCAAAAAAGTCAGACAAGTGCGAATAAAATTCGCTCGTCAAGGGTTCCGTGAATGTAAAGAACACAATATCAAAAATTATTGACAAAAAGTTGTGTTAATGTCCTTATATTTCCAGACCATAGATGCATAACAAAATAAATGTTAAATAGTAAATGTTAATAGTAAATTACAATCAAATCTACATTGATCAAAAATGGCAAAACAAATGTTAATTCAGGTTAAATCTTATCCATAGATGTTTTTGGTAACTTAAGAAAGATTCAATTACACCAGCTTATAAATGGATTAAATTTGATTATTTTTTCGGTCAATCAAGTGTTGAAATTAGGGGGGTGGAGAGACTACATACTAAAAATATGTTTTTTCCAATAACACAAAAAATATGCATTGCAAAATTCTAAAAAAAATTGTAATGTTTCTTAAATTATGTTCCTTCATATGACACCCCATTCATTTGGGTCAAAAATGTTTTTTTACTCTCTCCACACTTATCCCCTAAACACACAGAAATATAATTATTTGAGTCTTCGCTATGATTTTTTTTCATTCAAAATTTACCAATCTTCCTGTCTCTGTGAATTTTTTCAAATTTTTCTGTCAATCATCGTCGAAACTTTCTTGTCCATAACTCAAAAACTGGGCACGCAAAATTTCTAAAAATATTGCAATAATTTTTAAATTAAGTGTTCTTGCAAATAACACCCCACTCGCTTGGGTCAAAAACGTTTTTTTACCCTCTCTACCTCCGTCCCCTAAACACATAGAAATATAATTATTTGAGACTTCGTTATAATTTTCATACAAAATTTACCAAATATCCTAACTAAGAATTTTCATAAATTTTTCTGTCAATCAGTATCGAAACGTATATGGGTGGGAACGGTCGGAATCTTACACTTTTTTGACAATAACTCAAAAACTGGTTACCGAAAAATTCTAAAAAAATTGCAATGAGTTTTAAATTAGGTGTTCTTTCTCCCGCAGGAGGGATCGATTTTGATCGATTATGATCAATGTTGATCTACGGGTCTGACTACCCTGCGTACTCCAGTCCCTTGCCATTGACATATGAGTTAGCATGAGATATCACATACCACTGGCAATGGCAGGAGATGTCATTAGCCAAGATGATATCTTAGGGTGCTGGCGGACGAACTTTAATTGGTCAATGGCAGCACTTCCAGTCTTAGCTGGGCAGCGTTCCGTAGTGGTACCGCTCATTATCTCTTCCGAGGAATTGGACCAACACGTAATTATGTGTGGGCTTTGTGCGGTGCGTGCGATTGAGGTGGTGAGTGGTGCGTCTGGGGTGCGCTGCATCAGCTGGATTATTAGCATTTGGTTTTGTTTTGTTTTCTGCAAATTTCTCACAATTTGTTTTTCACTTATTATTTTGTTATTATTTCTTCATCTTATCATGAAATATTGGAATATGTCATATTTTATTGTATGATAGGATTTTTTAGTTAGTTATCCATTTTAAAATAAAACATAAAAAAATAAAATAAACCTTTAATATTCCCTTTTTACCTTTTTAAAATTCCCTTTAAACTGTTATGGACCCCGGACCGTCCTGATACTCTTTAAGAAACTTTATTTAAAATAAAACACATAACCAACTTTAATGTTAATCCACAATTTTATTTATTTTTAATATTAATAGCTTGACGGTTTTAATCGGAGTCATCGATATTATTTTTAGTATTCTTAAAATTAATTTAAATTGAAAAATAATTGGAGGGGAGTGTAAGTACATAGGTAAATTGATTTATTTAATTTATAATTTGGGGAAAATTAAAAGAAAGGGCGTGATTATAATCAATCAGTTTGTTATTGGTCAAAGCATACCACTTTAATTATATTGCTTTGACCTACATCAAATAATTGTTTTTCATAACAATTATTCCGAAGTCAACAAACTGATTTGTAACATATTTACATTTTTGCAAACATAATTAAAAATTATTGTTTGCAAAAATGTATGAAACAAACCAATTATTTTGTTCAGAATAATTATTATGAAATCAAAATGCTTGTGTCGCATTTTGATGAGTTTGGATATATGGAAATAAGGTTTTGGATAGTTAAAGATTGGGAAATGGAATTGGAGGAACTAGGAACCTTACACTCACCCCATTTTTATAAGTGAAATTTGTATCGTAAAGATACAAATTTTTGTAAATTTCTTTTTAAAGAAATTTATTTTAGAATAGAGATTTTTATGTACATTCATATAATTTAGTTTTGTTTTTCTTTTTAATAATTTTAAATTGTAATCGTATATAATTTTTTAACCTAGTTTTTGTTGTATTATAAAAATATAGGTAATCGTTGATTAATTTTTTTTTATGCGTATATTTTGTTTTGATTTATTTGTTTTTTTTTTTGATTTGCAAAATTTTTTTTTTTTTCAAATTTGTTATATGAAGTTAAAACTTATTCTTTATAATACATAGTATATATTTGTTATTGAAATTTTTTGAGATCGCTGGGGATGTTACCCAGGATCTGTTTATATAATTTTATGTTGAGATCGCTGGGGATTTAACCCAGAATCTTTTATTTACTTTACTTGTAGATTGCCGGGGATGTAACCCAGAATCTTCAAATATATTAAAAAAAAATAGAAATGCTTTAAATTATTGTTTATGACATAGTGTCTGCCCTCATCCGTCCCCATTACGAATGGTTCGACATCAGCGGGTATCTGTATTTGGTGTTTCTTTAAACACAAAATACAGATATTAGAGCTTTAATCATTTGTATGATTGACCTTTACGTGAGGTCGCTCTAACCATCACTATGTTATAGAATAATAAGGATAAATATTCGTTTTTTTTTTGTTATTTGAATAAAATATTAGAATTGAGTTAAATAAAAACATTGTGAGAGATTTAAGTATTGATATTGATTTTATATAGTTTATGATTAGCTTATTATGTATATGAATTTGTAATTTAGTTTATCTAATGTTAATTTTATCTAAAATTTTGATTTAATGTAAATATAAATAATTGAAGACGCTGCAGTCACTTGTAAATAGGATATTTTGCTCTTTTTCGATTTTTTAGTACGTACGTTAAAAAAAATGTGACATATAAACATATTAAGCTAAAAAAATATTGTGTTTCCCAAGAAATATTAAATATAAAGTAATTAAATGTACGCTAAAAGGTAATTATTAATAGATTTATTTGTAAAATTTAAGGTGTGTTTGTGTTTTAAAAAGAAAAACTTGACTAAAATTATTATTTTCTTAATTATTTTATCATAAAAACATTACTAAAATAATTTTTTTTTCTTAATTATTTTATCATAGGATATTGTTGTTGTGAATTTTGTTTTTAAAAATATTGGTTTGTGTACTTAATTAATCTTATTATGTATGAAATTAGGAAATCTACACAAAAATATCATGTCTAAATTCTGACGAAACCCGGACTCTGAACAATCGCACTGTTTCCCTGATTTTCTCTAATTGTTTCCTCCTCTATGTTATGCTCTTGATGGTTATGTCCCTTTTTTTTTCAAGAGTTTGTCCATAACTTTTAATTCTATGTCTTTATGTAATGTTACGTTATCTAGCCTGATTTTTAATCTTTTGTAAGTTAATATTGCCGTTACTGTAATTATTGTTAGAATTAATGCTATTACTCCTACTATCATTGTTAAACTGTAAAAAGTGTGGGTTCGAATCTCCTCTCTTAATTTAATGCGGCCTTGCTCGGTATCTGAGATATGTTGCCTTAGTTCCGATTCTTGATCGTTCGATGCTAAAATTTCTAAATTGTGGTTGTCCGATGTAGAGACAGTTATCACATTACTTGATATTGAGTCATTTATTGTATGTATATATTCGGATAAATTTAGTCTTTTATAATCGTAGCCTAAGCTTGGGTCCGCCTGTTTAACAATCAGTTCGTCATGTGTATCCTCCAACCACATATTTAAAAGTAAGTCTTGTGATGATAGGACGCAATTTTGATTAAAAGTTATAATACCCTTTCCTTGTAACTTTAACGTCGTCTGGTCGTGGTTGCAGTTTAACACAAAATTGTTTTCTTGATTCATTAAATAAATCCATGAATTCTTTTGTAATAATTTTACGAATTTGTTGTAGTTACTCTGAATCTGTTTATGTCTACATAACACTCTGTCACTAAATGGATTAAAGTAAAGGTTTACTAAACAGTTTTTGTTGTTTAAAAATGTCGGACTTTCTAAACGACATATGTAGGTCAACTCCTGTAGATTAAAAATGACCTTTTTACATTCTTGTACTTGGGTTGAAGTCAGGAAAATAAATCGATGTTCAAATCTGTTACATGCTAAATAATTTTCTTTGTAGTCTAAAATCAGTGTTTGATTGTCCGCGGTTTGAATTGGTAATAAATATATTTTATTTAATTGAAAAAGCTTTTCTTCTGGCATTGGGATTTTTATTAGTATCATAATTTTATTTTTTGCTTCAAAATAATCTAAATCAAGAATTTGGTTTAAGTGGAATGGGTCTAAAAAACGGCTGTCTAAGTCTTTTGTCTTATTTATTTTACTTATGATAGTGTTTAGATCTTTGAGCCGAATTATCATTGGGTGTAATTTATTTACTTTTAAAGAACTTAAAATTGAAAATGCTAAATTTTGCTTTTGTTGAATCTCTACAATTCTATATAGCAACATTGTTGATAACTCTAAAATGTCTTGTCGTATTTGCGATTCTGATAACTGGTCTTGTAAACTTTGGTAGTTTTGTAATATCTTGGTTGTCCTAAAATTCCATTCCAGTGACTCGTTTCTTAATTCTTGTAACGGTTTCTTAATTCGGTTGTAATTAGAGTTAACCACCGTTATTTGTTCCTTTAGCAATTTAAACGTGCTGTTGTCGTCTTTTTCTAACATAGTCAATCTGTCTTCTATTTTTGTTTCGTTTTCGTCGTCCATTGTGCCAAATAAAAATTTTGAAAGTCTACCGACTCCGTTTATGAAAGAGCGTTTTTTCCTTTTATGGTTATCAAAGATGTGTTCTAATTCGTATTCTCTATACTTTATGTCTAGCAAGTACTTATTCGTATCGTACAGAGTTTGATTGCATTCATCCTTTAATTTAGAATTATTAAATTTTATACAGCAATTTTGCAAATCTAAAACATTTTTTTCAATAAAATCGATTTCCTTTCCTAAATTTGTTAATTGTATATACGTAAACACTTGCCATTCTTGATGGAAAAATGATGTGTTAGCTACTTCTTCGAATACAACTCCTTGGTTGTTCAGTTCCGTTTTGTTGTAATTTATATTTGTTCCACAACATACTCCGAATAGCACTTGGAGTAATACGCTTGTTATCCTACAACAAAAATACCTATTTAATCAAGAATCAGTTTTTACTCGAAATATTTTTTTAGTCTATTATTGTGTACGGTCGTAGTCTTATCACCTATTTTTATTTTTGTGTTCACATCGCCAACCACGTCTGTTACTTCATAAGGCCCTAACCATATTGCAGAAAATTTATTTTTTCTCTTTTCGTTTTTTAACAGTACCAAATCACCAGTATTGAAAAAAATTGGGTTGACTTTCTTGTCGTAGTTTCGCTTTGATATAATTTTACTATTTGTTAGATTTTTTCGGGCTATTTCGTGTGCCTTTTTCATTTTGTGCTTTAGGACTAGATAATAGTCGTCTATATTGTAAAGAGGGGCTAAACAGCCTTTAGAGAGATTTGTAGGAATTTCTGCAGTGAAACCGAATAAGCAGTCCATAGGTGTGATACGTGTACCGCTGTGTGGGGTGTTATTAAAAACGTGAACCGCTTGTCTTAACCACGTGTCCCAGTTATTTTTTGAGTTATCGACAAAATTTCTTAAGTATTCATCAAGAGGGCGGTGTGATCGTTCCAAACTTCCGTTGGCTTCTGGGTGGTAAGCTGTTGTTTCAAGTTTTTTAATTCCCAAATATTTGCAAACATTTTGGAACATTTTACTTGTAAAATTAGTACCATTATCTGTTATAAGCACTTTTGGTATATGATATCGTGAAATAATTTCATCTGCAAATACTCGAGCTGTGATGTTAGCGTCTGCTGAGTCAACCGGATAACAGTCGAAAAATTTTGTTAAATCGTCCTGGAAAGTTATTATGTATTTATTTCCATTTATTGTTGTGGGTAAAGGACCCACTACATCCATAAACGTCTTATCGAACGGTTTTAACGGGACTTCCGAAATTTTCATTTCCATCTTGCACTGCCTTGTTGATTTGTTTAGTTGACAGTTCTTGCATTTCTTGACATATTCTTGGATGTCTTTTTTCATACCTTTCCAATAGTAAAACTTTTTAGTCGTCCATAAGTACCTTTACTACTTCTATGACCTCCTAAAACTCCATCATGCGAATCTTTTAATATTTGTTCTATATCATTTCTGTCAGTAAGGTGAATTAATTTGAGATTTGATAACTCTTCATCGACTAAATCATCAACTTCTGAATCCTCATCATCGTTGTCGGTTTTTATGTATTGAGTACATTCCTCCTCATTTGACGAAATAGAAACTGCCGAGTTTCTTCTAACTCCCTGTTTCTTGCCAGTAGCATTGACATCTTCACTTCCTGAAGAGTTTTCAATTTTTCTTTGGTCTCTTGTTATTGCGTTACAGCTATGTTGTTTCATTATACGGTATGCGTGACAGACTATCAGCAACAACGTTTTGTTTTCCTGGTTTATATTCTATACTATAATCATACTCTGACAACTTATGGTGGAACCTAACCAGCCTACTTGTTGGGTCTTTTACGTTAAATACACCTTTTAATGGTTTATGATCGCTATAAACTTTAAAGGTTCTACCATGTAAATAGCATCTGAAGACCTTTACTCCCCAGACGATTGCAAGAAGTTCTTTCTCGATTGTTGAATACCTCTGTTCCGCATTATTTAAACATCGACTTGCATAAGCTATTGGTTTATCTAGACCTGCTTCTTCTTGAGATAAAACGGCACCTAGAGCGTGGTTGCTAGCATCTGTTGTAAGTGTAAAAGGTTTGGTGAAATCTGGGTAGATTAAAATTGGTGGAGAAATGAGTGCTCTTTTTATTTCCTCAAACGCTTGCTCACACTCCGATGACCAAACGAATTTTTCAATTTCATGTAATAGTTTAGTAATTGGTAATGCTATTTTTGAAAAATTTGGGATAAATTTTCTGTAATAATTTACTAGACCCAGAAATGATTGAACTTGCTTTATTGTCAAAGGTCGCGGATAATCTTGAACCACTTTAACTTTGTTCATATCAGGTTCAACTCCTTTTTCACTACAGTTATGACCTAAATAAACAACTTTCCTTCTCAGGAATTGGCATTTTTCGACTTGCAGTTTCAAATTGTATTGTCTTAACCTTTCCATGACTTCTCTTAGCTTAGTATTATGATCGCACAAATCTCGTTCATAGACAATAATATCGTCAAGGTAGACGTAACATATTAATCCGTTGAGCCCTGTTAAAATGTAGTTCATTAACCGTTGAAAGGTGGATGGTGCCCCTTTTAGACCAAATGGCATACGGTTAAATTCAAAATGTCCTCTGTTTGTACTAAACGCGGTCTTCTCCCTATCTTCGACGTCAACTAGCACCTGATGATAACCACTGGCCAGATCCAAAGTAGTAAAATACCTTGAATTTCCTAGTTGATCTAGAATCTCTTCGATCCTAGGTAGCGGAAAGGCGTCTCCAATTGTGGCTTTATTCAGCTTTCTGAAGTCTACAACAACACGGAAGCGTTGTTCCCCAGTTTTGGTTGGCTTCTTCTTTACCACTAATAATGGGCTATTCCAAGGAGATTTGGAATGTACGATTATATCATTACACAGCATTTCTTCTACTTGTCTATCCACTTCTATCTTTTGTGTTTCTGGTAGCCTATACATTCTTTGGTTCATCGGAGTAGTATCTTTTTCTGTTGGTATTTTATGATGAATGACATCTGTATGTGTTAGTTTATCTCCAGTTAAGTAGAATAAATCGTTATAGTCAGCACATATTTGTTTTATAGAATCTATTTCTTCCAATGTTAGGGTGTCTTCTAACGTAATTAATTTCCAAAGCTTTTCTGTTCTCTCTGTCTGTACTTCTAAATTATGAGAACTGCTTTCATTTGTTTCGTGATTATCGGGCGTATAAAAATAATTCTGGAGGAGTTCATACTTTGGTTCGTAATCTTTTAATGTTATATCATTTGTAGTAGAATTTATTACGCTAATTAAAATCTTCGAGTCCGTCGGTCTAGTAATAGTGTTTCCTGCGTATATACCTGGTTGAATTTCTTGAACAAAACAAATTATATCTTCTTGTGGGGTTCCTTCTAAAGGTATTTCTATAATTTTCTTCGATCGAGCTGGTAGATTATGTTCGTTTTTTATTCTTGTCGAGCTTTTTACCAGATTGTCTGTATGGATTTCTATTTGGTTATGTTGCATTGACAAACCTTCGGTTTCTAATTTTTTGTTATTTTCTATAAAAGGTAATTCAAGCTTATTTGTTCCATTTGATGGATATACTGTTAAGTGTTTTTGTAAAAAATTAATTTCAGTTTTATTTGATAGAAAATCATTTCCTAAAATTCCATCCGTAGTTAAGTTAATCGTATTTTTGGTTATTTGAAATTTATGTTCCATGTTGTTCAGAATGCTAATTTTTCCTATACTGGTCCCTAAAGTTTCTTGTTTTTGACCGTTAATACCTGTGAATTCTATTTTTTCGTTTGGCCAAATTAGTGTTTCTGGTTTTAAATTTTGAACTTTTATAATAGAAATGTCTGATCCTGTGTCTATCAACATTTTAAGAGATCCTCGATTTGCGATATCCATCGGAAGCTCAACTATTGGTAAACCACTATTTGTAGTTTGTGAATTAGATAAAGACGTATTTGTATAATTTTGAGAATTGACAGTTTTTATGTTATTTATATTGTGAATATCGCCCGTAATAATTACGTTTGGTGTTGGGCGGCAATTTGTGGGTCGCAAATTGGCCCTATCAAGTTTCCCGAACTATCGTTAGTATCTATGTCCTCTGAGCTAACTAGTCGTACTTGTCTACCATTTACAGCATTTGCTTTAAACGTTGTCTCTTTCCTGTAAGGGTTATTTGTGGCGTTAATGTCAGGACCCAGTTGTCTAGTGTTATTGTTTTGCCAATTATTATTATGATTATTGTGTTGACCGTATTGATCGTTAAGACTATCTCTTTGGTAACTGGTATTGTTCCTAGGGTAATAATTTGCATTATTTTGTTGCCCATACGGGTTGTATTGAAAATTATTCGAGTTAAAGTTACTCCTTCTGTTTTCAAAATTGTATGATTTTTGGTAATTAAAATTTCTCTGACTATTTGCGGATCTATTCCTTGGTTGGAAACGGTTTTTCCAACAATTAAAATGTTCATGACCGTATTGGTGACATATAGTGCTAAAAGGACTTCTAGCTTTTGTTCTACAATTCTGTATAGTGTGTCCTTTTCTTCGGCAGAATTCACACTCAGCAATTTCATTTTTAGAGTCTATCGTGTTAACAATGTGTGTCGAACCAGTATTTATTGATGGTGGTATGTGCATTGTATTAAATAATTCACTGAGATGGTGTATTGGACTACTAGGTATAGACATTTTTTGGTATTCGAATTTTTCTAAATTTGTTGCTAATTCTAATAATTTGTCAAAATTTGTCTCTAAACTACTGGAAAGGCCTAATTAGATGTTAACGTTACTTAGACCTAATTTAAAAGCGGTTATTGCCTGGTCATTTACTATCGTCTTTAATATTGTCAGGTCTTTCCCTGGATTCGTCTCTTTTGAAAGTTTATTTATTGTTGCTACCAAGGTCTGAATACGTTCTGCGAAAGTTAGTACAGGCTCTCCTAAATGCTGTTTACACTGACTAATTTTATGTAGTAATTCTTGAACAGACATTTTTGGTATATAGTGTTTCGTAAGAAAACTGTAAAATTGATTTAAATCTTCAAAATTTTCAGAATGAGTCATAAGAAAGGCGTCGCCTCTAAGTCGTCCTGTAATCAGTTTCATAAATATTTTTTTACCTTCTTCCGATAAATAATAGTATGCATCTTTGCAATACTTCAAAAAAACATGGAGATCTTCCACGGCTGTATTATTGCGACTACCTGTAAAAATTGGAATTAACTGGACCATCTTAAAAATGCTTTCGTATGTGTCACTCATCTCTTTTTTTAAATTTTTGTCTAGCGCTGACGATAAGGGTTCCTGTGTTGGTAAGGTCAATATGGATTTTAACGGTAAGCCCGACTTGATGCTTTTTGTATAGTTTCTCGTAAAAGGTCTTTGGTTCTTTTCACTACCACTGTCAGACTCTTCACTTCTGGTGTCAGTTTCGCTAATTTCTATTGTAGATTTCCCAATTTTGTTTGACTTGTCAGTATTCTGCGTGTTATACATTTAATTAGTCCTTCTTTTTTAAATAACAATTTATTTTATTCATATTTTTTGTAAAATGACTTAATAATTTTAATTAATTTAATTTGAAAATAAAAATTTTGAACGAGATAGAGAAGAGAAAATTTGCTAACTGATTTTTATTTATGTTTAAAATTTTATTCGTAAAAAAAAAGAAAAAACTGTCTTATTTTGTTTATTTAATAAATGGTATATTAAAGATTATGTAAAAAATAAATTATAATAAATCTAGAACTCACCAAACTTCATTTTTTCCACTCATATCGTTGATTATGCGTTGCTTAAATTTTCTGTTGTTATTATTATTTCTTGATGGATGGATGGTTGGCTTAAAATTTTGAAGAATTTTGAATTTTCTGGATGAACCAAGTCGTTGATTGCTGCGTTGAGTTGATTTTTGTTGATATATTTTCTTGATGGATGAATTCTGATGTTTTGACTTTTTTATTTTCCTGGATGAACCGGTCTCTTTATTGAATGTATTGTATTCGTTAAATGCTGCGTTGAGTTGATAAGTTGATTCTGATGATGAACGGTTGGAAAATTGATTTTTTTTTGTATTAGTTTCTCTTTTTGAGTGTGATAGTTCAATATGTTGGTGATAGCTCAATATATGCTATTTAATTTAGTTTTAAAGCACTGGATTTTCTTCAACAATTTGTTAAATCACTATGTCTACGATATTTTATAAACAGATTACAGGTATATATTTTTTTTTTCAGTACTCAATTCAGCGGTTTCAGACACTTTGATTTTTAATTTTTTTAATAATTTTGTTTTTTTTTTTATTCACTTTAAATTTAAAAATTTTTATTTTAAAACTGATTGTTCTGACTTTAATCCAAACTTAAATTTCACAGGTTATACCAATTGTTTTTTTTTTCACAAATCAGCCAGTCGTGGCTGTTTCCCGGCTGCGCCAATGTTATGGACCCCGGACCGTCCTGATACTCTTTAAGAAACTTTATTTAAAATAAAACACATAACCAACTTTAATGTTAATCCACAATTTTATTTATTTTTAATATTAATAGCTTGACGGTTTTAATCGGAGTCATCGATATTATATTTAGTATCCTTAAAATTAATTTAAATTGAAAAACAATTGGAGGGGAGTGTAAGTACATAGGTAAATTGATTTATTTAATTTATAATTTGGGGAAAATTAAAAGAAAGGGCGTGATTATAATCAATCAGTTTGTTATTGGTCAAAGCATACCACTTTAATTATATTGCTTTGACCTACATCAAATAATTGTTTTTCATAACAATTATTCCGAAGTCAACAAACTGATTTGTAACATATTTACATTTTTGCAAACATAATTAAAAATTATTGTTTGCAAAAATGTATGAAACAAACCAATTATTTTGTTCAGAATAATTATTATGAAATCAAAATGCTTGTGTCGCATTTTGATGAGTTTGGATATATGGAAGTAAGGTTTTGGATAGTTAAAGATTGGGAAATGGAATTGGAGGAACTAGGAACCTTACAAAACCTTTTTAAATTTCCCGCAGGAGGGATCGATTTTGATCGATTATGATCAATGTTGATCTACGGGTCTGACTACCCTGCGTACTCCAGTCCCTGCCATTGACATATGAGTTAGCGTTAGATATCACATACCACTGGCAATGGCAGGAGATGTCATTAGCCAAGATGATATCTTAGGGTGCTGGCGGACGAACTTTAATTAGTCAACGGCAGCACTTCCAGTCTTAGCTGGGCAGCGTTCCGTAGCGGTACCGCTCATTAGCTCTTCCGAGGAATCGGACCAACACGTAGTTATGTGTAGGCTTTGTGCCTCGATTGAGGTGGTGGGCGGTGCGTCTGGGGTGCGCTGCATCAGCTGGATTATTGGCATTTAGTTTTGTTTTGTTTTCTGCAAATTTCTCACAATTTGTTTTTCACTTATTATTTTGTTATTATTTCTTCATCTTATCATGAAATATTGGCATATGTCATATTTTGTAGTATGATAGGATTTTTTACTTAGTTATGCATTTTAAAATAAAACATAAAAAAATAAAATAAACATTTTGATATATATATATGGCAGTACAACCGAAAAAAAATAAGTCTGCAAGTGGTAAAGCAAATTTGCGCAATCCACCCGCACATAAAGCGGCATGTCCACGGAATTTGCAGGGACAAAACATATATGAATCAATAAAAAATTTTAAAATAAATGTTCAAAACATCTGCGGATTGAACGCTAACCATGACCACGTGCAACATCATCTTGAGCACGACAAACCGAACATTCTATTCCTTACAGAAACACAAGTTTCTGAAAAATTTTTCTTTATAGAATCGCTTAATTCCAAATATAGGCTCGAATCAGCTTTCAAACTCCATCAGGGCGTATGCGCATTCATTCATGAGAGTGTTGCGTACACGCGCTTTCCAAATTTTGAACTACACGGTGACGGCTTCAATACAATGGTTTTAAAGATTTGTCTTCCAGAAATGACTTTTTTTATAATAGCTTTATACCGGTCCCCCAACAAACGTAACCAAAACTTTTTTAATATACTGACAAAAATTATGGACGTGATTAGAGCAAAGTCCCCTAACTGTGAAGTTATCGTTACCGGTGACTTCAACGTCCACAACAAAACATGGTTGGAATTATCCAAATCGACCGACGTTGTTGACAATAGTGGAAAACTGGCAGAAATTTTTGCCGCGTCTCAGGGCCTATTCCAAATTGTTAAAAACCCGACTTTCACTCCCCGTAATGGCGGTGATAATAGTTTTCTTTTAGATCTCTATCTTACCACAATGCCAGATATTACGAGTGTCGATGTCGCGAAAGGTAGTATTGGAAATTCTGATTATTATTTAATCTCATCAATTATCAAAACTGATTTACTTAAAACTACAGCTCCCAAACCCCGTAAAATATTTCACTACTCAAAAATGGATAAGAGTGGTCTTCAAAATTTTTCCATGGTTTCCCTTTCGACCGTCATTGTTTTTACACTGACAATGTAAATGTTTCTGCTCAAAACTTTACAGAAACCATCCAATTTGCTATCAATAAATTTGTCCCTTTCTCCATAGTAAAACCCAAACAAAAATACTTGTATTCGAAAGCTGCCAAAACGGCACTTAGAAACAAACGTAGATCATTTAATATTTGGATTCATAACAAAACTCCCACTAATCGATCCCAATATCTAAAGGCCAACAAAATATCTAATCAGATTATCTCAAACGAAAAGTCCGAAATTGACAGAGCGAAAGCCTCAAAACTTACGTCTATGTCTGTTTCTGACAAGAGTTTCTACAGTGCCATTAATTCTTTAAATTCTGGTACAAAATTTTCTATTCCCCCTATTATTGATGGTGATTTAATCGTTAATGATCCCGCAAGAAAAGCTAACTTGTTCGCTGAACGCTTTGCTCTGAACTCCACTGTTTTGGAAACTCCTAAAGAAATACCCCAAATCCAGTCTTCAGGAGTTAATATGAATGAACTTCACTTCAAACCCAAAATAGTCGCTAAACTTTTAAAGGGGTTAAACATCAACAAAGCATCAGAAATGGACAATATTCCACCCATTATTTTAAAAACCTTTTCCAAAGAACTTGCACCAACTTTAACTAAAATATTCTACCAATCCTACAAATCTGGTATATTTCCCTCGTGCTGGAAGTTGGCAAATGTCCAGCCCGTCCCCAAAAAGGGACAATAATCCGATATCTCAAATTATAGGCCAATAGCTTTACTATCGCTCCTATCCAAAGTCTATGAGCATTATATTAATACACATATTTCAAAATTTCTGGAAGAAAATCATTTAATATCCGACATCCAATACGGTTTTCGAAACCAAAGATCAACTACCGATCTATTAAACTATGTAGCGCATTGTTGGAACAGCATACTTGATAAAGGTGGTGAAACATACGTTATCGCTTTAGACATCTCCAAGGCATTCGATCGAGTCTGGCATGCCAACTTAATCAACAAGCTCGTTGCGTACGGTTTTCATCCCAATGTTGTGAAGCTGATTCAAAATTTTCTATCCAACCGATACATTTCGGTAACCTTAGACGGATTTTCTTCTGAGTCTAAACTAATTAACGCTGGTGTACTCCAAGGCTCAGTATTATCCCCACCCCTTTTTTTGATTTATATCAACGAATTGTTGAAAATCACCAGTAACCCAATAAATAGTTTTGCAGATGATAGTACTCTGCACAAGTCGTTCGAGCCCCTTCCTTCAAAAGGTAAAATGCACGAACGAATTAATCCTGCCCGGAGAGACGCTGCCATAAACGTGAACAAAGACCTGAATAAAGTCGCCGACTGGGGAGACCAAAACCTTGTCAATTTCAACTCCACCAAAACACAGCTGTTGATTGTTTCCAGATTAAAGACCGAGTTCCCCAAAGATATTTTATTTAGTATGTATGATGAACCAATAGGTGAATGTAAAAACATTCGTTTATTGGGTGTCACAGTTTCAAATGACCTACTCTGGAACGATCATGTAATGGCGTTGGCAAAAAGCGTGTCTAAAAAACTCGGCCTCCTAAATAGATGCAAAAAATTTTTCACTCCATACCAATTGCTCCATGTTTATAAGTCCTATATTCGTCCCTGTATGGAGTACTGTTGTCAAGTTTGGGGTGCTGCCTCTGTTTCCATCTTGGCCCTCTTGGACTCTGTTCGAAAACGAGCTATACGAATTGTAGGTGATCGAACTTTGACATCAAAACTTGATTCCCTACAACATCGTCGCACTGTTGCTGACCTCGTTGTTTTTTACAAATATCGTCATCAGCAGTGCTCAGATGAAATCAGCGGCATCATGCCTCAAACTTATTCTTACTCCCGTTCCACTCGGCAATCGGCTGCCGCAACCAGTGAAACGTTAAAGATCCCGCGCTGTCATACTGGCAGATCGCAGAGACTTCTTTGTCCGAACTGCGTACAAATGGAATAGTTTGCCGGAACACTTAGTCTCAGGTGGCTTAAACCCACAGATGTTTAAAAAAAGCGTTAATCTACACCTTAGAACGCCAGTTGTTGTGGGACCCAGGTCTAGACCTGGGTCTTAAAAGGTATTTATGTGTTGTTGTGACACATATTCTAAACCCTATTACACAACACATTTTATTAAAAAAAAAAAAAAAATATATATATATATATATATATATATATATAAATATATATATATATATATATATATATATATATATATATTATATATATATATATATATATATATATATATATATATATATATATATATATATATATATATATATATAATATATATATATATATATATCAGAGGTGGCCAAGCTTCACTACACGTTGAGCCGCAGTACAATAATCTCTCGTTTCGAGAGCCACAAAAAATTTTTTTTTCAAAAGTATCAGTTGTTTGGAAATATTTATTTTATTGAAAAAATGTACTAATGTACTGAACAAAAAATGTAATTATGTACTTATGGTTATAAATACATACAAATACATATTTAAAGTTTGTTACATGACATGCCTGCTGGTAGATGGCATGTTTGTTTGTAAATTGGCCGTGAATTTTTTGAAATCTGGTTCATAGTTTGTTAGCGCAGTACGAATTAATTCCGTTAAATCTGTATCTGTTATCTGTAAGTTGTTAACGGTGGTTTGATTTTATAAACTTCATTGTTGAAAAAAGTGATTCACAACAATATGTTGTACCGAATATGGACAGTAATCTGGCAGCAGCTTTTTTCAAATTGGGGTACTTTGATTGAGACACTAGTTTCCAAAACTCATTTGGAGATTGTGTGGCTTTGTGATGCATTTTAAGAATGTGATCTTCCTGTAGCTCTAGTAATTCCATTTCTCCTGAGGCACTGTCATGCAAAATATAACAAGGAATCGATAAGCCCTCGTTAATAATGTTAATTTCGAATGGATTTACAAGTAAATTAAGAGAAATATTTAAATTATTCAGATCATTAAATTGCAAGTGAAAGTCTTTTAATAATTCTGCTAATTTACTGTCGTATTCACTCAGTTTGTTATCATTAATTTTAGAGAGTCTGTTCTTCAGACGAGGAAAGTGGTTGAACACTTTTGTTGTTAAATCTCGTTGAAAAAGATGATTTTTTTAATAAAACTCAGAATCGTTTGAATAAGATCAGCAATAACTTTATCTTTTCCTTGTAAAGCTAGGTTGAGGGATTGCAGATGCTCCATTATATCAGTCAAAAACATACAGTTATTAATCCATTCATCATTCTTTAATTCCAGATAGTGTTTTTATTTTTCTTTGAGGAAATTTCTGATAGGTTCCATTAAATCAACAAATCGTCTTAGAACATTATAACCATCGGATAACCATCGCACAAGGCAGTAAAATGTTATATCTTGACAATGATCTTCAAAGTCCAGTGCTTCGATAAAGTTCTTGAATTGGCGATGGGTTTTTGAATTCGTCCGAATATAGTTCACAATTTGTAGCACAGTTTTCATTACGTTTTCGTATTTAAAATATTTTGCAACTAAATGTTCACGATGAACAATGCAATGAAGTGCCAAAATTCGGGTATTCTTGGATCATTTTTTAATAGACTAATAAGGCCTACATTTTTTCCTAACATTGCAGGTGCTCCGTCAGTTGCTACACTTACCAAATTATTCAGTGGAATATCTGTATCTGACAATATATTATCAAGGGCACTCTTAGTATCAATACCACGAGTAGTATTTTTAAGTGCTACCAAATCCAATAGTTCTTCCTTTACGATTAAAGATTCGGAATCGTATCGGATAAATACAGCTAACTGGGGGGCGTCTTGTATATTGATTGATTCGTCAAGGGCTAAGCTGAAAGCTACACAATTTTTTACATCTACTTGTAGCCGCTGTTTAATATCTTTACTTATTTCCGTAATACGTCGCTCAGTGGTATGACGTGATACTGGAACATTGCTAATTAATCTGTGCAATTTAATATTTAAAAGATCCAGCATTTTAACCACCTGTTCCATATTCTTTTTGATAAATTTTCCCCTTAGTGTAAGGTCGTTTAGCACGGGCGATGTTCCAAGCGATCATAACACTAGCCTCGGTAGTATTATCAGCTTCTGAACTAAAAGATGATAATAATGTTTGCTGACTACTTAATGCAGATTTTAAAGAGTTTAATTTATTTGTTCGGATGTTGGTATTCAACGGATAACTATCCAAAAATTTACTATGGTTTTTTTCGCGATGCCGTTTTAAATTACTGGTTTTGTTATTACTGGCAAAAATTTAACTGTCTTAAATTACTGGCAAGTGTTTCATTGCATATAAGACACAAAGGTTTTCCCCTTTATCGATGAATGCGTATGCTTCAACCCATTCTTGCCTGAAGCTACGATTTTATCCGTCATATCGCCTTTGTTTGTGGTCTGACATATTTAACAGTTAAATTAAAAAACGGAGTATTCATAAAAAACACGCAACATATTATATTTCGCTATAAGAGATGAAATCACCGTTTTTTTCTTGCAATTTCCTTAAGTTTTTAATTTAGTTGGTTTAGTGTAATATCTTACTGTCGTAGATGTAGAAGCGGTTGAGGTAGTACATGTCGGATTTGCACGTGTTTTTAATTCTATTTAATTATGAACTTATTCATTTTTTAATTGGAATATTAAAGGATACATTAAATTTAACGTCGGCAAATTGCCTAAAGATAAAATATCAAAAATATTGTTTATAAAAAAATTGCAGAAAAAGATAATCATAGAAAAACAAACGAATTCAAAAGGAAAGACTTTTGATTTTGAGAAAGATTTTTGTGCATTAATTTGAAACGAATACAGGTGATTTTATTTTTAGTCCACTAGAATATGTTAAACGTATAACCTTAAATAATAAAATTAGTTAAATTTATTTATAACAGCGGATTATACTTAATCTTGATTCGCGAAGTAAAGTAGTATCAAACTAAAACAAACTCGCAAAAAACTCCAATGGTAGTAACTTCGACAGGACGGACCTAAATATAATAATATGATTGCATTAAATCATATTATATTATTATTTTAAATCTTTTATTTTACTTGTTATATTTTCATATTATATTAAACAGCATTATAAATTATATGTATTATTTCTAATTTTGCTACAATTTTTATGAATTATTAAATATTGTTTAATTTTTTCATTTCTTTTCGAGAGCCGCATTTATTCTTTTAAAGAGCCGCATGTGGCTCGCGAGCCGCGGTTTGGCCATGTGTGATATATATATATATATATATATATATATATATATATATATATATATATATATATATATATATATATATATATATATATATATATATATATATATATATATATATATATATATATATATATATATATATATATATATATATATATATATATATATATATATATATATATATATATATATATATATATATATATATATATATATATATATATATATATATATATATATATATATATATATATATATATATATATATATATATATATATATATATATATATATATATATATATATATATATATATATATATATATATATATATGGCAGTACAACCGAAAAGATATAAGTCTGCAAGTGGTAAAGCAAATTTGCGCAATCCACCCGCCCATGAAGCGGCACGTCCACGGTATTTGCAGGGACAAAACATATATGAACCAATAAAAAATTTTAAAATACATGTTCAAAACATCTGTGGATTGAACGCTAACCATGACCACGTGCAACATCATCTTGAGCACGACAAACCGAACATTCTATTCCTTACAGAAACACAAGTTTCTGAAAATTTTTTCTTTATAGAATCGCTTAATTCCAAATATAGGCTCGAATCAGCTTTCAAACTCCATCAGGGCGTATGCGCATTCATTCATGAGAGGGTTGCGTACACGCGCTTTCCAAATTTTGAACTACACGGTGACGGCTTCAATACAACGGTTTTAAAGATTTGTCTTCCAGAAATGACTTTTTTTACAATAGCTTTATACCGGTCCCCCAACAAACGTAACCCAATCTTTTTTAATTTACTGACAAAAATTGTGGACGAGATTAGAGTAAAGTCCCCTGATTGTGAAGTTATCGTTACCGGTGACTTCAACGTCCACAACAAAACATGGTTGGAACTATCCAAATCGACTGACGACGTTGACAATAGTGGAAAACTGGCAGAAATTTTTGCCGCGTCTCAGGGCCTATTCCAAATTGTTAAAAACCCGACTTTCACTCCCCGTAATGGCAGTGATAATAGTTTTCTTTTAGATCTCTATCTTACCACAATGCCAGATATTACGAGTGTCGATGTCGCGAAAGGTAGTATTGAAAATTCTGATCATTATTTAATCTCATCAGTTATCAAAACTGATTTACTTAAAACTACAGCTCCCAAACCCCGCAAAATATTTCACTACTCAAAAATGGATAAGAGTGGTCTTCGAAATTTTTTCCATGGTTTCCCTTTCGACCATCATTGTTTCTACACTGACAAAGTAAATGTTTCTGCTCAAAACTTTACAGAAACCATCCAATTTGCTATCAATAAATTTGTCCCTTTCTCCATAGTAAAACCCAAACAAAAGTACTAGGTAGTATTTGAAAGCTGCCAAAACGGCACTTAGAAACAAACGTAGATCATTTAATATTTGGATTCATAACAAAACTCCAACTAATCGATCCCAATATCTAAAGGCCAACAAAATATCTAACCAGATTATGTCAAACGAAAAGTCCGAAATTGACAGAGCGAAAGCCTCAAAATGACACATATTCTAAACCCTATTACACAACACATTTTATTAAAAAAAAAAAATGAAACCCCAGTAGCTTGGGTCAAAAATGTTTTTTTTACCCTCTCTTCCCCGGTCCCCTGAATACACAGAAATATAATTATTGGAGACTTCCAGTGTCGTTACTACGGTACGGCCCACCCGGCCCTGGGCCGGGGGCCCACCATAAAACACTCATAAAAATATGAAAATGAACACTTCAAATAATAAATTTAAAAACAGCATTGCAATTTTAGGTAGATTTCATATAAAAATCTACCTATTGCAATGTCCGTCATCAAAAAATATTATATATATATATATAACGATATGAGGTATAACGGAATTTAGCGGCACTCTCACAGTCGCATTTTCCGACCTAGACCAAAAATTTTTTCTGAGCGTGTTGCGGCAAACAATCTCTTGGATAAGTTCGACAACTGGCCGTATCCGGGTACAGGTTAAGAGTCTAGAGCCTTAAAACTGTCAAAAACAAAGCCTTATAACGGCCGTTTGGGGCAAAATATGTAAACAAAGTTTATAAATATTAATTATTTGAACATATTTCTATCATTTTTTAAAAAGCCAGATACCTGCAATAAAAGGTTCTTTAGCTATCTGCAATAAACTGCGTGAAGTATAACGGCATTTAGCGGCCCTCTCACGGTCGCGTTTTGTCACTTACGCTAAAAATATTTTCTGGGTATGTTGCGTCAAACAGTCTCCTGAATATGTTTGACAATATCGGAGTACAGGTTAAGTGCCTAGAGCTCAAAAACTGTATAAAATAATGTTTATTTTTAACGTTTGTTTATTACTTCTGTTTTTAATTAGTGTTTTTTTATGAAGTAATCTGATAAATCCGAATCTAATTGCACACATAACTATATGATCCCGAAATCTACCTATTTCTAGCGGATATACCTGCCGCTCGGACTTTTTTTTACTGGGTCCATGCCAATTTCAAAAATTCATTTTTTGTAACTAAGTTGCAAAATCTACGCTTTTTCGTGCGTCATTTTAGTAATTAAATGAGCTTTATTTAAGCATTAATCTAGTACATTGGTCAGATTCATTAAAGTACTAATTGTAGTTGTTTAATATTTTATTAAAGCATTAATAATAATGGTTTAATGATTCATTAAAGTATAAGTACTTTAATGAATCATTAAACCATTATTATTAATGCTTTAATAAACTATTAAACAACTACAATTAGTACTTTAATGAATCTGACCAAATTTACTAGAGTAATGCTTAAATAAAGCTATCAAATTCATGAATGATTTCATATCCACGCTGGCGTTTAAATAAACCATAGTTCTTAGTTTAGAATACTCGCACCACGATGTTGAAGGTTTCATGGATCCTAGTATTCTTACAAAATAGGCCAGCATGACCATGTCATTGATTGTTGTAGTTTTTGATTCTTTGAACCACTCATCAAAATTTTTGTATGAAGTTTCGTACGCCAATTTCGCCAATTTTTCCGGTACGATTGTAGAAATAGCTTCATTTGCTGCTTTTTCTATATCTGACGATACAAAATCATCATCACTTGAACTCATCTTGATATTTTTCACAATTTGCAGTATGAAAACTAAAAGAAAACTAAGGCTACATACTCCTTATAAGGTCAAATTGGTTTGCTCAAAACGTACTAGATACAAATGCAATTTGTTTAGTTGTATTTTTTATAAAAGTTTAATTTTGCAGCTTCGTTACAAAAAATCTTGTATGAAACACGTTGCTAAATTAGTTGTTTTAAGCACTCGATGTATTGTCAACCTCGGCTTCGCCTCGGTTGCCAATTTCACATCTCGTGCTTAAAACAACCTAATTTAGCAACTTGTTTCATAAATAGCTATTAAATAATCACAAAAAGACATTATAATTTATATCAGAAAATCTTTGAATATTGAATATATTAGAAAATATTTCCCGTTATATCTCTTATTGAGGATAACACTTATTATTCAAAAGAATTTAATTAATATGTTTCCAAACATAGAAAGAGCATTCAAAATTTTTTTAACAATTAAGGTCACTAATTGTTCAGGAGAACAGTCTTTTTAGGCGATGAAATACAAAAAAAATGATTTGCGAAACAGCATGCCGCAGGAGCGATTGATTTCCCTTTCATTGATGTGCATAGAAAGTGATTTATTAAAATCTATAGGATTTGAAAATTTTGTAGATAAATTTGTTGACAAAAAAGTGAGAAGAAAAAATATAATAAACCTCCTAAAAATCCGTAAGTAATTATGCTTTTAAATTTAATTTAGACTGGGTTCCAATTAGCTGCTAAATTGTACGAAACTGCTAAATCTAAATTTAGTTTTACAAAATTACCGAATTTTAATTCAAATTAATATAATCAAGTTGTCAGATATTGTTTAACGTATGAATTTCTTCCAAATTATTTAGAAACAAAATATAATTTAGTCAAATAAAATAGTTGACTAAATTGATTTAGCACGTTTAGTACAATTAAGCATCAACTGGAACGCAGTCTTATTGTTAATTTTCGAAAAGGCCCCCTAGAAATAGTGGGCCAGGGGCCCCCAAATACATTGGGACGGCACTGGAGACTTCGCTATAGTTCTCATACAAAATTTACCAAATTTTCTAACTCTGTGAAATTTTACAAATTTTTCTGTCAATCAGTGTCGAAACGTATGGGGGAAAGGTCTGAATTTTGCACTTTTTTGACAATAACTCAAAAACTGGGCACCGCAAAATTCTAAAAAAAATTGCAACGAATTCTAAATTCATCATTCATTCATCAACCGGAGTCAGATGAAGAAGGTTGTCTAAATTTTAAAGAAAAAAAAAATAATCGAAAATAGAAAAATAAATTGTATTTTGTTATATTTTATTTTTGCATGCAAGATAAAATAAGATAAAATACACTGAAGTGTGTTAGTGTTTGTGTTAGTGTTTTGAAAATAAAAGTGGTGAAGAACGGAGGTGTACAATTATATAATTGGTGAGGTTGTTCTTTATTTTTAAAATTTGCTGGAACAAAACGAAAATGGGATTGCCAATAATTAAGCTAGTGGCATATTCCTTGATCATGTGACACCCTATCTTTCTCAATGATTAAAGCCCACACATAGAGTTATATGAAGGCTCGACTCTTCGAGCAAGCAATAATGTGCCATCATCAAGAAATGCTTTAAAGCTAAGATTGAGGGTGCTACCGTTTACTGAATAGAGTTTATCTGTCAGCACCCCAAAGCTATCACCTTGGCTAGTGGACTGCCAGTTGTTTGTGATATCTCTGGTTAACTTGCAAGTCAATGGCAGGCACTTTAGTACACCCGTATAGATAAAAAATATATGACCAAGGTACAATAACAAAGTGTGCCATAACAACACATGTAGATATCTTGAAATTGGAATCTTTTAAATATTTTAACATCACAGCAAATACAACTAAAAGCACGATTTAATTTTTACTATTTTTTTATACAGTAAATTTATAATTTTTCTGAGTGGTTTTAAATCTGGTCATGGATAAAATGCAGATCCAGAATTCTGAAAAGTTAAATTATTTATGAACAAATTTATTCCATGAATCCATAAGTAATTAAAATTAGAAATATAAGAAAACTAAAATACAACATTTCTAAACATCCAATATATGTATAACTAGCACAACTCATACTATTTTAGAGATATATTTTTAGTATTTAGTATTTATGGATTCTACTTAGTAGTGATTTCATATCAAAACAAAACGTAGTCAATAAAAGTAATAAAATTCATTCATTGATAAACAGTTGGTTTTTTGACTTCGTTATTTGCGGATGTAAACGCATAAAATAAAGTATTTGGATTGGTTAGTTGGTAAGAAAAGAGAAAATAATATACGAACTTTATCTGTCAAAATTATTAATTTTAGTTGTATTCGTATTGACATATTAAAATAGTGACATTGGATGTTTTGTTTAATTTTTTCGCCTAATTATTTAATTAAGATAACAATTTAAAGTAAATTTCTGTTTAGAATTAATTCAACTTTGTTTAAATAATATTAAGAATTAAAGTAATAATAATTGTCAGTGGATTTTTGACTTTTAATTGCATGTTTTATTTTGGTTTCAGATGTTTAGAACAATTTCATCATATGTTCAGGGATTTTTTAGTAAAAGTAAAGTAACAAATTTAAATAATATGGTTGACGAAGTGAGTTTTTAAATTATTTCTTTTATTAAAATAAATTTTAAGTTCTTATCTAATAAGTTGAAAGAATTGTGCGGAGTGACGTAAATTATTTGTTTTTTAAAAAAATATTATTGTAGAGAATGGGTGATAGTCAACACCCTGATTACCGAAGGCAAGTCATGTCACTTTAAATGACTAAAGTCACATCACAACAAATTTTCGTATTGTTGAATTCGTTTTTTACGTCTCAAGTCATTTTATACCAGGGTTGTTCCTTTACGCGTAATCTAAAATAGATTACATTACATGTAATCTATGTAATGTAATCTATGTTATCTATGTAAATTTGGTGTAATCTATTAATTTTGATTTAAGAAGAAATATGTGGAAATATTGTATTATCCCTACTGAAATTTTTTTTCGATTTTTTCGCAAAAGACATGATCAATAATATTGTCAAAAACAAGATCTTGTGATCTTGAAAAAAGTTAATTTAATTGCTAAAAAAGTTTAGAATGCACATATCAATTAAATAGATTACATAATAGTTTACATTATAGATTACACGAAAATATCTCGCGTAATTTACACGTAATCTATGCGTAATCTATACATGTAAAGTAATCTATTTTTTCTACGGCACAACCCTGTTTTATACGACAGATGTCACTTTTTATACGACAGATGTCATGTGACAATAATTTTTTCAAACATCTTTAATTGTTTTTTTATTCGCCTACATATTAAAGTGTTACTTTATTACTGTGATTTGCGGCTTTAAAGTATCACTTTTCAACTATTTATTTTGTTGTCATAGCTACCTACGTCCAAAAAAGTAAAAAGCATTTGTATTTGTTTAAATTCTATGAAAAATAAAATTTTTTATCAAAGCAACCCTCAAATTCAAAATTTCATTATCCAATTTAAATAGTTATCATTTGTTGTCATAGCTACACAATAATTTGGAAAAAATAATAAATTTTTTGTCAAAGGTTACTTGTTCCAGATATTTTTATTTTAAAATTTATGAAAATTTATAATTTTAATTTAGAATAAACAACTTTTCTTAAAATATTTTGCTTGCGGCGAATAAAAAATAGTATATGATGCACGAACGTAAGCTATTTTGGACTTAATGTGAGTGCAAATCTCGGCTAGCGCCTCGATTTGCAAACTTCACATCCGTCCAAAATCTTTAGCTTTACGTCCTAGCATCATAATGTACTATTATGAAATTGAAGAACGTAAAGTGTAAGTTTTTTTTAGTTTTGGAATTTTTTCGTTTCAGAATTTTTAGTTTTAGTCGTGACCGTTTTTATCAGCTTCAATAATACCAATTTTTAAGCGACGTGACATGACTATAGTCATGTCACCTGATGTGACACAACTTCAGTAATCTGGTGTTAGTTTAACAGGGTTGTGCCGTAGACAAAATAGATTACTTTACATGTATAGATTACGCATAGATTACGTGTAAATTACGCGAGATATTTTCGTGTAATCTATAATGTAAACTATAATGTAATCTATTTAATTGATATGTGAATTCTAAAATTTTTTAGCAGTAAATTAACTTTTTTCAAGATCGCAAGATCTTGTTTTTGACAATATTATTGATCATGTCTTTTAAGAAAAAATTTTCAGTAGGGTAATACAATATTTCCACATATTTCTTCTTAAATCAAAATTAATAGATTACGCCAAATTTACATAGATGACATAGATTACATTACATAGATTACATGTAATGTAATCTATTTTAAATTACGCGTACGTAAAGGAACAACCCTGTATAAAGTGAATGATTATTGCGTGAAAACCTCGTTGGCCAAGTGGAATAAAACATTAACTCTGTTTTATTGGACAATAATAAGTCATAAGTCATCATTGCACTCATTCGTATAGCACGAGTTATACACATTTATCATGATATGAACATACTTGAAAAAACATTAATAAAATAATTAAATTAATTTCACCATCTGTTTAGATGGAGTAAGATTGTAAATATTTAAAGAAAGAAAGTTATAATTCAATCAATCAAAGTAGATAAAAAAATTAAATTTAAAAATTAAAATATTTGTTTTGTTAGTCTTTTTGATAAGATTGGACGGATTTAAATAAATTTAAAATCTTTTCAAATGTGTTTACTTAATTTTATACAAATATCAAATATGTAGTGAAAACCAACTGACTTCAAATTACTTTTTCAACTATTAAACTGTAAACTAGAGTTTTTTATTACCTGATATTACATTTTATTTATGTTTGTTACGGACTAGTGCGTAATGAAAGTATGGGTATTTTCCCAAACTAACTGCGATATATCACTAGGTATAGAATTTTTTTGCCAGCGAATTTTCGACAGGTAGGACGCAGCAAGAGATAAAATATGAAACAAAAAGTAAAACAGATGTATTATTTATTTTGGGATAAATTTGTTTTCAAAACAATTATTATATTAGTTAAATTTCTACAGTTTCTAGTTCGTACCATTTGTTTGTTGTGATATTTGTTTACATAGGCGTCGTTATTTTTATTATAATTATTTTTAATTATCAAAATTTTGTTATATTTCCTACAAAATCATTAATATTTCTACTAGTTTTTGGGTTTCTATTATAATTGGTTGAATTTCAATAGTAATTTATTAATTTTAGGCGTATTTTTTGTCCATTTCAATGGGCCCCAATAGTTTTTTTTAATATTTTAATCGAGACACTGAATGTGCAAACAATATGCGCATGTGCAAACAATATGCGCATAACAAACAAATTTCGTGTTCGCTGGCAAAAAACTTCTACCTAGCTCTGTTTAGTTAATTTTTATAAATGTTCTTAAAGTCTAAGCTTGCTCAATTTATTTTTAAATTTTGTTGTTCAGGTGGATGCTATAACTTGATTTTAGTAATTTTATATTTGTAAATCTGCATGTATTGATAAGGTAGGAATTTTTAAGTATAGTAGAAGATAATGAAAACTACTACCAAAACTCAAACGTAACATATTTTTTCTACGACCAGAGTAAAAGTTGTCAGAATTTAATGTAGGACTTTTTATTATTGTTTATTTATTGCCATAAAATCACCCAAAAATAGTAAAGTAATAAATTTTTATTGACAAGGCAAAGATTTTCATGAAATCACATCACATTTCCACAAATGCAAACGTATAAACGTTCGCATAAAAAAGAAAACATTTCAATTTTCAGTATAAAACCCGCCTTCATACATCTTTTCGTAAATAAATAACTGATTTTTTCTAAATTATATGTACGTTATGCTTTATTATCAAACAGTAAATAATAACAATAAATAATACCATTGTGACAGTTTTTAAACACCTAATAGAGCTGTTTCTGTTCCGATGCCCACCGCAATGGCACTACAAATTGAGGGATAAACGAAAAACATTCAAAATTTTACTTACTTTACTGACTGTCATACAAAAAACAACCTCCGTCCTTGGGAAATTACTCCTGATAATTTTTGAAATCATTCAAGTTGTGTTTTGTACAGAATCCCATTCACTCATTTGTAGCGCTTCTGCGGTGAACACCGGAACAAAAAATCGATCTATAAAGCGATTTTTCTGTTCCTGTGTTTGCCGCAATGGCGCTTCAAATGGGGGATGAGGAAAAAAATCACAAAAATTTTATATGGAACTACATACAAAACACAACTTGAATAAATTTGAAAGCTATCTATGAAATTTCTTATTTTTCTAGAATTAAACAATTCAAATTTGTTTATAAATTAGTTTTTACTATATATTAAGCATAATATATAAAATATTATTTTTCTTCTGCCCATAAAAAAATCAAGAAGATGGACTAAATTTTTCATACAACTTTGTAAAAAATTTTATATGGAATTTCATACAAAACACAACTGCATAATTTTTCGAAATAATTTTTTACTAAATATTTCGAAAGCAAGTATATTGATAAAAGCACGAGGCCGTATGCCGAGGGCTTTTATCAATACCACTTGCTTGAGGATTTTCCCAAAATATTTTAAGAATTTATCAACGAACGAGGGGAATTCGTTTAGAAAGTTTTTTGCCATTTTTCATTTCTTTATATATTTTTCATGAATTATACGTTGACCTACTCTGATATCAGTTAATTATTTCAAAATTAGACTGATAATTTTTAATATCCCAGTAGGCTAGACGTATAAATATTTGTTATTAGTATCATTCAAATGTTATTGGTGAAATTGAATGATGTCATTACATTTTAGAGAATTTCATTGGCTTAAATTAAAATAAAACTATAAGGCAAAAAATTTTCTATGAAATTTCTCATTTTACTACACTTAAATAATTTAAATTTGTTTATGAACTATTATATTGACTATATATTAAGCATAATATATAAAATATTTTATTTTCTTCTGTCCGTAAAACAAATACGAAAATAGGTTAAATTTTTCATACATCTTTGTATGGGAAATTTTGGCAATTTTTATGTTTCTTTTTTGAGAGACTTAAAATAGTACATTATGATGCTAGGACGTAAAGCTAAAGATTTTGGACGGATGTGGAGTTTGCAAATCGAGGCGCTAGCCGAGATTTGCACCCACATTAAGTCCAAAATAGCTTAGGTCCGTGCATCATATACTATTTTTTATTCGCCGCAAGCAAAATATTTTAAGAAAAGTTGTTTATTCTAAATTAAAATTATAAATTTTCATAAATTTTAAAATAAAAATATGTGGAACAAGTAACCTTTGGCAAAATATTTGTTATTTTTTCCAAATTATTGTGTAGCTATGACAACAAATGATAACAACTATTTTAATTGGATAATGAAATTTTGAATTTGAGGGTTGCTTTGATAAAAAATTTTATTTTTCATAGAATTTAAACAAATACAAATGCTTTTTACTTTTTTGAACGTCGCTATGACAACAAAATAAATAGTTGAAAAGTGATACTTTAAGGCCGCAAATCACAGTAATAAAGTAACACTTTAATATGTAGGCGAATAAAAATAATATTTTATATATTACGCCTAATATAAAGTCAATAATACTTTATAATCAAATTAAAATTGTTCAATTGTGGTAAAATGAGATATTTCTTAGATAACTTTTAAAATTATTCAAGTTGTGTTTTGTATGGAATCCCATATAAAATTTTTGTGATTTTTTCTCTTATATGCACCCCCCCCCCCCCCTTTTGCACATCGGAACAAAACAATCGCTCTATAGAGCGATTTTTCTGTTCCGGTGTTTACCGCAATGGGGCTGCAGAAAGGGGATAAGAGAAAAAAACACAAAAATTTTATATGGAACTACATACAAAACACAATTTGAATCATTTTAAAAGTTATCTATGAAATTTCTCATATTACCACAATTAAACAATTTTAGTTTGCTTATGAAGTATTATTGACTATATATTAAGCGTGATATATAAAATATTATTCTTAAGTCGCTCAAAAAAGAAACATAAAAATTGCCAAAATTTTCCATACAAAGTTGTATGAAAAATTTAACCTATTTTCGTATTTGTTTTACGGACAGAAGAAAACGAAATATTTTATATATTATACTTAATATATATGTAGTCAATAATAGTTCATAAACAAAATTAAGTTATTTAATTGTAGTAAAATGAGAAATTTCATAGAAATTTTTTTGCCTTAGTTATATTTTAATTTAATCCGATAAAATTCTCTTAAATGTAATGACATCATTCAATTTCACCAATAAAATTTGAATTAAGCCGGGCATTCACATACAACAGAAACCGAATAGTTTCATACAAATTTGACAGATGAAAATTCGGTTTCTGTAAAATTTGTATGGAATTCTGTTTCTGTTTCTGTTGTATGTGGTTTCAAGCCTTTATACTAATAACAAATAGTTAAACGTCTGGCCTACTGGAATATTAAAAATTATCAAATATTTTTTGAAATAATTGAGTTGTACCGCAGTAGGCCAACGTATAATTCATGAAAAATATATAAAGAAATGAAAAATGGCAAAAAATTTTCTAAACGAATTCCCCTAGTTCGTTAATAAATTCTCATAATTTTTTGGAAAATTCCTCAAGCAAGTGGTATTGATAAAAGCCCTCGGCTTACGGCCTCGTGCTTTTCTCAATATACTTGCTTTAAAGCAAAAAATTATTTCGAATTATCAGTTATCACCGCCCTCGGGAAATTACAACTGATAATTTGTAAAATTACTCAAGTTTTGCTTTGTATGAAATCACATATAATCCCACATAAAATGCAGCGCCATTTCGGTAAACACCGGAACAGAAAAATCGCTCTATATCTTGTACAAATTTATTTTCATTAAAATTAAATATTTATTAATATAATATTTTTATCTTTAATAAATGAAATAAAGATACATATATCTAATTTTTAAACGTAAATAAAATTTCTTCTTTCTTAAACAAATATTTACATGAAATAAAAGTATTATTAAAATTAAGCTACATTAATGAAACATTTTTGAAAACAATCTATTCGAGGGTTAAGCTTTATGTCTGTCAATGCTTGAATCATGCGACTTAAAATTTATTCACGAAAAAACGCTTATGTTTGGCTTGTTAGAGTTGGATTAAAGATTAGCTTAAATAATAGAGGGCGAAACCTCCGAAGCACGCACACACTACGGTCCATATTATACCAGGCTTCATTTCGGTTTTATAAATTCCACAAACCTTCTTAGGTGTTTGAATCAATATCGCATGTATTTGAAATAGTTTGATAATTGATAGTGATATTTCTTACTGTCTCCGAGTCAAAGATTTGGGTTCTGATAATACCAAAAGTCGAATGTTTTGAGAGTTCTTTTCATCTTGGCGACAACACGTATAAAAAAGACGTTTATATGTGTAACATTGTATGTATAACAAAGTTTTTAATTAGATATGTGTGCCATATAAGAACACCGTTCACCGTACTGAGTATTTGTCTATTTATTTCTCTAAGATGTTAATAAACGTCTTGCTTTAACGGTTTGTCAGAGCTTTCTTCTTACAGCTTTTTTTTTATTAATTAGTTAGACATGTTTAACACACTAAATATGAAATATTCATTATTCAGACTCTTTGAATAACCGAAGATACCATGTCAACTATAAAGGAAGGAGATGAGGAAAATGGAAGAATTGAGGATATAGGGATAGCTATACTAATTGTTTTAAATGACGATGGACATTTTCTTTAAATGCCTGAGTCCAAGAAGTTTAACTGATTCAACCGCACGCAATTCCTCATGGTTTACCTTAATAAGGAAATTTTTATGTCGCTCTATTCGTGAAAGATGGCATAGTTTGGTTTTGGTTGGGTTAAATGAAACAAGATTACGATCACCCCATTCCATTATACGATCCAAGTCTTTGTTGATAGAATCAATTAGGAGCTCTCTATCAGTGCTAACTGTAGTATGAGATCGAAATTTAGGAGATGCATGTGATGCATGCAATGTGCTGTCATCAGCAAAACTATGGATTGAGTGCGCTAAGGAAATAATTAAATCATTAATGTATAGAAGAAACAAGGTTGGTGAAAGTGCAGAACCTTGGGGAACCCCAGCATTGATTGTGAAAATATTGGATGTGATACCAAATTAACATGAAATTGGCGACCTGTAAAAAAACTATGAATCCATGAGACAGTAAGATGGTCTATGCCATAATATTTTAGTTTAGCAATGAGATTTTTATGCCACACTTTATCAAATTCTTTAGAAATGTCAAGTGAAATACTGAATGTTTCGCCATGGTTTTCCAGCGATTTGTTCCAGAGATGGGAAACGTAGGCTAACAGATCACCTGTTGCATGACTTCTACGAAAACCATACTGCTTATCATCAATAATTCGCGACATTTCCAAATAATCTATTAGATTGTAGTTAACATATTTTTCAAATATTTTAGCCAAAACCGACAGAATTGCAATTGGTCTATAATTGTTAGGGTCTATCTTACTGCCTTTCTTCGATATGGGTTGAACGCTGGCCAGCTTCCAAGAATCGGGAAATATTCCGGTTTTATAAGATAAATAGAAAATTTTAAAAGAGAAATGTCATAGAGGTTAGAGATATAGCGGTTTCTGGACCATAGCCCTTTGTGTTCGCTATCTTTCTTTCACTTTGGTTTTGGTTTTATTTATAAATTTAAACGATAACGTTTTACTCAATTACAGACAACGAAATCATTCGCATCGCAACAAATCAGTGGATATCTTCATCATGTTAGTACGCCATTTGAAAGAGCTACACTCGGAATGGGATGTTTTTGGGGTGCAGATTGCTTATACGGTGGAACTGCTGGTGTTTTAAGAACAAGAGTTGGTTATACAGGTGGAACGTTAAAAGATCCAGCGTACAAAAACTTGTAAGTTTTATGCATAATTATGACTTGTCGTTCAGTAGTTATTACTAATGTATGGTTTTAAAGCGTTGCATTGGTTAACACTTACTTGAATGATCTTTGATCGACACATACTTAAGTAATTCCCTGATGTTTTAGTCCCGTAGTTTTGTAACAATTACATTTTATGATATTCTGTAACTACTCCATATGCTACAAATTATGTTATAATAAAATTCATGTTACGAAAATTTATTAAAAACTTTTATAGAGTTTTTGTTTTAACGATGTGCGTTTATAATACTGACATACATTGACGCAAATAAGAAAAAAAGGTAATCGTTAGTTAATATAATTAATAGAATCAAAATTCTACGATTTATATAAATCTACATTTAGACTGTAGTAATATATTTATTTGTAAATTTAAATTAAATTGTGAATGAGTTCCCATTTTGAATGTTCAAACACTATTGGTGCATGGAAACAGTGAAGAATTTTTAACCATGATTTTTTCTCAATTAAACAGTTACAACAAAACGATTTTGACGTTTTATGACGTAAACATTTTGAATTTCTTTTGTGACAAATCCATCTTTTCATACAGAAAATGAAAAACTAAACAACACAACATTAAATGGTAGAGGTTAGTTATCAAATTTATTCCATATTATAATTAACTTAAAATAGGAGAATAAATATAAAAATAATGTGTTTAATCAAAACCGTCAGATTTTCGACAAATGAACAGAGCTTAACTAAAATGACACAATTAAGAAGTACTTCATGTAACAATAACGGTAATTCATTTTTATAAACAACCTTTGCTAGATCTCGTAGTTGTCCAAATACCACTAAAACAGAGACTGAAGTATATATAAAATTTGACGTTCTAATATTTAATTATTAGTTAAACATTTTAGAGGATGGCGTTGATCTGGTTTTTTTATTTTTCCAGGGGTGATCATACGGAAGTAATAGAAATAGAGTTCGATCCAACCAAAATTAATTATAATGAGGTGCTTCAGCTTTTCTGGAACAACCATGAGTACGGTTTAACAACGAAAATCAAAAGACAAGTAATACTTATATCTATATATTGGAAGATTAGTTTTATTAACAAATATTTATTGGTTTCAGTATATGTCCATAATATTTTATCATACGGAAGAGCAAAAAGATATTGCCGAAAAAAGTCTTAAAGAAGAACAAATAAAAAGATTACCTGAGCAGATTATAACAGAAATCGTAAAAGCCAGTAAATTTTACCCAGCCGAAGAGTAAGTTTTAAAACATAATTATTAAATCATTTAAATTAACCAATAATCTGCAAATTAACCGTTATACCTTCAAATTTACATTATTTGTAGTATTTTTGAGCTGATGTCACTGTATTTTCTCAAATGATAATTTATTATACATATAAATGCTAAATGTGTATGTTAAATTTCAACTTGCTTAGTCTAACTGGTTTATTTATTTTATACAATTATCAGTGCAATTGAAATATGATTGGTCAAATTCAATGATGTCATTACATATTAGAGAATTTCACTGGGTTAAATTCGAAAAGAATAAAGCAAAAAATTTTCAGTGAAGTTTTATCAATGAAGTAATAACAATGTCCCATGTACATACTTTTTTTTCCTAAATAGTTTTGAGTTCGACTCAGACTTCAGAGGATTAATTAATTTTTTTTAAGTTTGGGACTTGGAGATATTTTGTTTAAGGATGTTTGGAATAGGGAGGGAACTAAGTAAAGTTTTTCTCTTGTAGTTATAATCTTAAATCAAATGAAAAAAATACACGCAACAATGGTTAGAAAATTCGGTTTCTCAGAGAGTAAAACCAACAACCAAAAACGATTTGACAAATTTATATGCACGCTGAAAATTGGTTATAGTGATCGGCTGATTTTAATAGACCGAAACACTGTTCCGAAAACTGGTTTAGGCTGGAATTAATTTTTCATTCCGCAACATTTTGTGTTTTATTTTTTAATTTATTAAGAATAAAATGAATGAATTGAATGAATTGAAATTTATCATAATAATGTACTATGTACTGCAATCGCAAGATTGCTGTTATAGATAACGTCATAAGAGTATTTGAAACATTCAAGTTGTTTAATTTGATGTTTTCGTAAGCATTTTAGAATTGCGTGTTGATTAGGATTAATTTTATCAAGTGATAATCAGTCAATAGTTATTCACTATTTTTTAAGTTTTAAACTTTTTAGCATTTATCATGAAGTTAATCTTCAGATATTTGCAAGTTCTTTCAACATTAATCCTGTTTAGTTTATTTTATCGCAATCTTCTATTTGTAAATAGTGTGATTCTACCACATGACATCTAAGTGACGATTACACACCTCGACTAAAATAAGTTGGTTATGATGCAAAGGTTCTGCCCCTCCTCTCCATTCCAGTCTAACCATTTGGAATTTCTAATGAAGCTGCAGGTCTCTGATTTTAACGTTCGTCAGGTCGGTGTGACTGTTTTGTTTAGTTATTCGGTATTTTCAAAATACATTATGAGTCAGTGGAGGACACACCAGGAGTAGGTGGCGCAATGTTTGCTCCTCCTTAAACGGTCACTTATTTTACGTGATCTCAATTACCAGTGATACATTTTACTAGTAAGCCGACAGCCAGGCCATACAAGGATATCACATCTTTGGAGCACTGCAAATCCACTCTGGTAGCAGAAGATCCAGTTTAGTCCAGAGTCAACCAAATACGTCTCCACTCAATAACTTCTTGTACTGCCTGGTGAAACGAAGAGAACTTTTCCGTTTGACAACCCTGTTTAAAGTTTGCAGTAATAGTTCGTTTTATGTCTTTCTTTCTTTTAATTCGGTAGCACGATAGACCAGGAACCGCTTAAAATTTTGTTAGTTTGTCGCCTTTGTCTAAACCTAGTGGAAATTGGTTGAAACTTTCTCATTCGATCGAAACAGTAGCTTAAGACAGGTAAAAGATTTTTCAAAATTGCCAACATATTCATTCAGTTCTTAAATGGTTGATAGTTTTCAACAGTGTGATATTATATCTCAACCAATAATTCTCTTTTGGATTAATAATAGAAATTTTCAAAAATCGTATCGTTTATTCAATATCACATATGTATTCAAAATAAATTTCATATAATTTATAATTAAAATTTTGTTTGGTATTGAAATACTTATATGAGTACTTGACATTGTTTTAAATATTTTTGTTAATGTTAGTGAACATATTTTAAGCCTTGAATCCAAATTTATTTAATATTTATATTATGTCTACAACTAATGTGTTTATTTTCGAAAAAAAATATGTATATTACTAAAATTTCGTGAGGTGTAAAACCTTGATTTGCTTATTAAACTTGAATAGCAACAAAAAAAATGATAAAAATAATTAATAATATTTTTTGTCAACTGTCACACATATTTATTTCTTATCATATATGAAAATTTATTGACCTCATTCCGTTGTATTATGCAGTAATTTTGGAGTATTTTCATAACGATATTTTCTAGTTTTTTTAAAATACCGATGTCATATAACTATACGGGCTTATGATCAGTGTCCGTGACTTTGTTGTTCTTTAGTCAATATTATTGAGTGGCCACCTGACTACTATACTCACTACGACTATGACTTTGTTTTAACTAGAACAAAGTATATGTTTATATGAGAACGAATAAAAAATTGTGTTTGATAAAATTTGATCACATGGTAGGGATCTCCCCTGCAGCTATATATTTTAAATACTTTTAAATACAACCTATTTTACAACCTATTTACAACCTTTTAAATACAACCTTCTAAGTCTAAATTAATAACCGCTGGTGTACACCAAGTTTATCTCCCACTTTATTTTTAATTTATACCAACCAACTGTTGCAAATGACCAGTAAAGCCGGGCATTCACATACAACAGAAACAGAAACAGAATTTCATACAAATTTGAAAGGAAAAATTTCTGTTTCTGTAAAATTTGTATGGAATTCTGTTTCTGTTTCTGTTGTATGTGGTTTCAAGCCTTAACCCAATAAATAGTTTTGCAGATGATAATACACTGCACAAGTCATTCGTCCCCCTATCTTCAAAGGGTAAAATGCACGAACGAATGAATCCCGCCCGAAGAGACGCAGCCATAAATGTAAACGAGGACCTAAAAAAAGTCGCCCATTGGGGTGAAAAAAATTTGGTCAATTTTAATTCCACCAAAACACAGCTATTGATTGTTTCCACTTTCCACGTCAAAGACCGAGTTTCCCAACTAAATTTCAATCAAAATGTGTAACGACCAAATAGACGAATGTGAAAGCATTCGTTTATTGGAAGTCACAATTTCCAATGATTTACGCTGGAACGATCACATAATGGCCATGGCGAAGAACGCGTCAAGAAAACTCGGCCTTCTCAGAAGATGTAAAATCGCATCAATTACTCCACATTTATAAGCCCTATATTTGTCCCTGTATGGAGTATTATTGTCAAGTTTGGGGGGCTGCATCTGTTACCATCCTAGCTCTTTTGGACTCTGTTCAAAAGCGAGCTATACGAACTGTTGGTGATCGAGATTTAACATTAGATCTTGATTCCCTACAACATCGTCGTACTGTTGCTGATCTCGTTGTTTTTTATAAATATCGTCACCAGCAGTGCTCAGATGAAATCTGGTCCATAATGCCTCAGACATATATTTTTCCCCGTTTTACTCGTCAATCGGTTTGTGCAAACAGTCAAACTGTCGAGATTACTCACTGTCATTGTAATAAAATGCAAAGGGTTTTTTTGTGCCTACATCGTACAAATGGAATGCTTTGCCCGAATCAATAGTCTCGAGTGCCTTCAATCCACAAAAATTTAAAAAAAGCGTCCACCAACACCTCAATACGCATGTTGTTGTGTGACCTAGGTCTTAAAAGGTATCTATGTGTTGTTGTGACACATTTTGTAATTCCTACACAACACTTTGTAATTCCTACACATCTTCCTACACAACACTATTTACTAAAAAAAAAAAGAAAAAAACCTATACGCTTCTCTCTATTATGCATCAAAAGTACAAGTTTCGGAGGGTCTCCAGAACACATGTTTACATTATTTCATGTTTTTAGGTTCCGTTTTTTAGCGAGTCATATTGGTCAAACTACAGTGTCTTTCTGTCTGTCTTTTTATCGACTATTTCTTAATCTTTAGATCCTATCGACCTAAACTTCAAAATGATTTTAAAATCCGTTTGTAAAAAACGTTTCCATATTTCCCTTTTTCCGAACATAAAGGATTGAAAAATAGTGAGACAATTACAATGGTAGAAGATGTAGTAAATTTGGAACGAAAAATTTAGCGATGTGTCTAATAATTATAATTAAATTTTTTGAGGGACTGGAGGCGAGCATTGTTAAGAAAACCGAGTGCCACTTGAAAAACCATTTAATTTTAGTAACACTGTGAAATATAGTCTTAAACTCTAAAATGTGTGTTTTTAGCCAAGTAACACTCTCTTTTAACCAAGCAATCAAAGTCGTTGCGTGTAAATTTCGATTATTTAAAATAGGCAGCTAAGTATTCGTCCTCACCACAATGGCGATCAGTCACTTACCAATATTCATCTCCAAGAGTCCAAATCAATCTGGTGAGTTTTTTAGATACACAAGTTTAAGGTCTTTAACAATTATAATATCATTTCGAAATGGACAAACAATGTTATCAAAATGATTGTTTAATTGCCATACAAGTATGTTTGATCGCTATGCTGATGTATTAAGTCTAGTTTTTCAAACAAACGACCAAAAACTAAATAATCTGAAAATCAACATTGGTTGAAATTTGTGAAATTTGCCATTTGTGAATTTCGTGGAACATCGCTTCGGAAGGTACTTTTTGTACCTCATCATAATGCTAGAACAATAATTTCATACAAACACACAGGATTATTAATTACTAGCCAATACCTAGCGTAGGTGGTAATAAATAAAATGTTATCCTCTAAGAAGCATTAATTGCCTACAAGTTTGTATTAGTTCACAAAAACGCCACTGAAACCACTCTTTAATTTTTTAATTACAAATATCTACAATCTTTAATTTTAATACATATAGATAAATCTATTAATTTTAATTATTTGTACTTATTATACTTTTAGCTATCATCAAAAGTATCGTTTACAACAACACAAAGAATTAGCAAAAGCATTAGGACTAAATTCAGAGTTACTGCAGACATCACATATTGCAGCACGATTAAATGGTTACCTAGTTGGTGTCGGTGGTGTTAAACAATTTTTAGAAGAAGCTGAAAACTTAGGATTATCATCAGACCAAACGAAATATGTGCAAGAGCATTGTGAAAAGAATGAAGGTGGTGGCCTATATTGCTGACATCGTAAAAAGAATCCAGTACGCGGTCGTTATACAACAAATATTGCAAAGTTAAACCTTATCGCGCTTCTATAAAATGGAACTAAACATTAATATTCTGGCTTAAGATATTTTTTATACTAATATATTTGTATTCGGTTAAAGTTAGACACAGGTTTTATTTTTCGATAAATTTTGTAAACAGATAGTTTTTTTCTAAAATAATACTAAAAATGTGGCAATGCTAATTTTGCAACTTTTCCAAAAATATTCACTTTTTGCATGTATGTATACATTGCCTTGTGTGATTCCATTAAAATATTGTGTTTAGTAACTCAGTCTATCTATGGTTCACTTTAAACTTATTGTAAATAAACATTGCATTTATTATAGTTAAAATGTTTAATTTAATTATAGATTTTGGTGTGTAAAAAGTAAATATATAGACCACTCCAAATTGAGTTTTTTTTATTAAAATTAACCTCATCATGGTTAAGCAACAAAATATAATTAATATATGTACGTCGTCGTAAATGCTTTTGTCGATAAGAATTGTGCTAACAAAAAAAACTAAATTAAAATCGAAATTGTTGATTCGTATATGCGTATATATCAGCCTAATTTTGAAATAATTAACTGATATCCCAGTAGGCCAATGTATAATTCATAAAAAATATATCTGTAGGTGGGAGGTAAACTACACCAAGTCACATTTTTAAAATTTTACAGGAAAGCCAAAAAACTGTTTGAAATGGACTATTTACTATGGACTTGGACTATTTAAAATTGTTCTATCCCGAAAACTACACTAGTGCTTTTAACCTCTCGGTAGAGAACAGTGCTTTTAACCTCTCGGTAGAGAACAAAATCCTGATTATAACAGTATAAAAAAACGTATTTTGAAAAATTGGACTTGGTGTAGTTTACCTCCCACCTACAGATAGAAATGAAAAATGGCAAAAAATTTTCTAAACGAATTCTCCTCGTTCGTTGATAAATTCTCATAATTTTTTGAAAAATTCCTCAAGCAAGTGGTATTGATAAAAGCCCTCGGCCTACGGCCTCGTGCATACTTGCTTTCGAAATTTTTGGCAAAAAATTATTTCGAATTATCACCGCCCTTGAGAAATTACAACTGATAATTTTTAAAATTATTCAAGTTGTGTTTTGTATGAAATCCCATATAAATTTTTGAATTTATTCTCTTTTTCCCTTTTTTTGCAGCGCCATTGCGGCAAACACCGAAACAAAAAAATCACTCAATATCATATTTGATAGTCAATGGCTGTGGCCCATTTCTCGATGAAATTGAAATTGAAATTGAATCTGCAAATCGACTAAACAATTTCAATTTACTCTGCTATCCTATTTGAGTAAATTTTGACAGATTGTGTTGAAATTCAAATAATATTTGTTTTCCAATAATTTTTTTTTTTTTTTAATAAAATGTGTTGTGTAGTAGGAATTACAATATGTGTCACAATAACACATAAAAACCTTTTAAGACCAAGGTCCCACAACAACATACGTTCAAAGGTGTTGATGGACGTAAATCTTTCTTTTTTTGTATTTTTATATTTTTTGTTAAAGAATGGATAACTAAACAAAAAATCCTATCACTGACAAAATATGACATAGGCCAATATTTTATGATAGAATAGAGAAAATAAAAGTAAATTAAAAAGTAAATAGCAAATTTTGACAAAAATTTGCTGAAACAAAACAAAAATGTAGTTGCCAATAATCCAGCCGGTGGATATTCCTTGATCCTGTGACGCACTCTGTTTCTTAAAGATTAAAGGCCCACACATAATTAAATGAAGGCTCATTTCTTCAAGGAAGCAACAGCGTCTCATCATCAAGGATCATTTAGCAGCTAGGATTGAGGGTGCTACCGTTGACTGAATACAGTTCATCCGCCACCACCCCTAAGATGTCACCTTGGCTAGTGATATCTCACTGCTATTGCCAGTGGTGTGTGATATCTCACGTCAACTTGTATGTCAATAGCAGGGACTGGAGTACGCGGGGTTGTCACACCCGTAGATCAAAAATAAAAAAAAATGTCAAAACAATAAAAACTGATCCCTCCATGCAGGATTATATTTTTAAATTTTAATTTTTGTGGAAGGAAATAAAGCCAAACAAAAAATTATATTTCAGCGCGAAACGTCAAAATTTCAATTTCATCGGCATTTTTGAGAAATGGGCCACGGCCTATATGGGCCCGCTACGAATGATCAAAAAGTCGATAAAGATGTTTTGTCAAAAAACTAATTTACGCCGCCATCTGAAAGATAGCTTATGAACCATCCACATTTAATTCGCAATTAAAAAATATTTAGGCATTTAATCGAGATAAAAACTATCCTAGCTCTCAAGTTGGACCATTATACACACACTGTACAAAATTTCATCAAGATTGGTTACGTTTTTACGGAGTTCATCGCAGACAAACATCGTGACACGTGATTTTTATATATATAAGAAGATAGTACCTAGCTTAGTGTTGGTGATTTTGTCGATGATGCCAAATGATTATTATTTTTTCAATTGTATTTATGTTTTGTTTGTTTAACTATAATCCTAGTCTTATCAATTTTTGATTTTCGTTTTCGAAAAAAGTACTGTAATTTTTATTAAATGTAAATCTTGGGGACAACCCAACCCAGATGATCAAAGCCGTGTCTAGGTTATAGAAATTAGTGTTCAATATCTCTGGACATATCCATAATTTTGTCATAAGTATTTTTTATCTGGAAGGAAGCACTCACTATGTTATCGATAAAAGCAGTTTCGAACTTAAAATCTGACTTGGATGGGCAGCTATTAACGGTATTGCTTTACAAATTTCTTAAAAACATCATGGCTTCAACCACAACGTATCGTCATTGAATTTTTTAGAGTTGCTTCTTAGATTGTAGCGGGTAGCAATTTTGATGACAGCGTCCTTAAAGTGTTGCAATTCCTTTTTTAAGCATGTGATAATAGCTGTACGTTTAAAAAAACACATTTCTTTCGAAGTTCATTCAGATGTTATGTTAATTCATAAAACGATCCATGTCCAAAATATTGTTGACCAAAAATCTCAAATTCTGTTGTTATGTCATATATAACCGTATTTTTCCGAATGATTCCGAATGAATAAATTCTTTTACTAGTTTCAGTATAAACCATCTTCAGAAAGAATTTTTTGCTGCAAAAAATTCTTTCTGAAGATGATTTATGCCATAATTCTCTATAATAATAATAAAATTACATGTCATAAAAATAAGCAATTTTATTTTTTTTCCAAGAAATGGTAAAAAAATAAAACAAAATCTTTCTTTTAACACATTTGACAACTTTTTTTTGACAATTTTCTAATGCATTAATCTAGTTTTTGATCTCACATACCAATCCCGACCATCAAGATTTCTCCAAATTCAATGTTCCTACTCGTAATCACTTAAAATGAACGTTTTTTAAGCAAAAAATATGCAAATTTCCTTGTTTTGACACACTTAATGATTTTTTTGACACACTTCCAGTACAGTTATCGAACACATAGTCGTTTCGGACCTGTTCATTAAGTTTTTTAAATTTTTGAAATCCCTCCAGCGGTTTTCTAGACTTCGTAGGTAATGACGGACGAACGGCAGTTGGTCTGTAGAACTATTGGAAACAGTACTAAAACCTTTATATACCAAGTCTCAATAAGTTTAACCAGAGATTAACCAGAATTAGAAGTTATTGAAGTTGAAAACTTATAGGTGTTCAGGAGACCTCTCTGCACCATTTTGTCAAATTATGAACAATTGTAAATCTAAACCGTTCTCAAATCACACAAAATCTCATAAAAATAAATCCAACCGTTTAAGAGGAGTTCAGTCACAAACAAACGTACAGAAGAAATATATTTTTAAAGATAATTTAAAATAATAAGTGTAATTATTAAAAATATGAATAAAAAATAAATTTTTAATTTTATGTTGATTTGTGTTAATTTCAACTCTCCAAAACTCTTTATCAATCACTTTCAAATTTTGACATGCCGTTCAATTCTCAATCCATCTGGATTGATCAGCTAGAATGCTAATGCTCTCTGTTATTCAAATTTCCCAAATGGGAAAATTAAAAAATACGCTTTCTATTCTCATTACGGCCCTTTGAAATTATTCTTACTAATTCAACAAAATGTACGCGCACAAACTTTTGTATAATAGGCTTAACAACTTATCAACATTATGGTTGATAAATTTTCCTTTTATTTAATTTTTTTTAATAAGAAGTGTTGTGTAGTAGGAATTACAAAATGTGTCACAACAACACATAGATACCTTTTAAGACCTAGGTTCCACAACAACATGCGTCTTGAGGTATAGGTGGACGCTTTTTTTAAATCTTTGTGGATTGAAGGCACTCGAGACTATTGATTCGGGCAAAGCATTCCATGTGTAAGATGTACGCACAAAGAAATCCCTTTGCATTCTATTACTATGACAGTGAGTAATCTCGACAGTTTGACTGTTTGCACAAACCGATTGACGAGTAAAACGGGGAAAAACATATGTCTGAGGCATTATGGACCTGATTTCATCCGAGCACTGCTGGTGACGATATTCATAAAAAACAACGAGATCAGTAACAGTGCGACGATGTTGTAGGGAATCAAGATCTAATGTTAAATCGCGATCACCAACAATTCGTATAGCTCGCTTTTGAACAGAGCCCAAAAGAGCCAGGACAGTAACAGATGCAGCGCCCATTGTGAATATGTTTTGTGTACTTACTTGTATGGGTCTTAATCGAGATCTAATTTTGATTTTTGGTGATCCACTGCTCACCCTCAGCTTTAATTGGAGCTTATTAAGGGTGATGGAAACCAGTATTAGATAGACATCTGTTATCTTTACATCAACCTTGATAATACGTCGGCCAAAAATACACTTCACGAAGCTGTCTTCATTTGCAAAAACTTGTTTAAGAAAACAATTTCGGTCTAAGTCTCAGCATGATACTTTGGTTGCACCTAACCATTATACAATCCATTATAATTCGCAGCTATAGTTTGCTGGATTGAATATTGCAGTTATCTGTTATGAAAATATCTTTAAATATACAGAAACATGTATGGCTCAGCGGCACAAATGTTTTCAGAATAACACCAACATAAAAAATGGCGAAATTACAACGATCCAACGATTAATGTAGCTCCCTCTATCACATAAAGACAGTAGCACTTAAAATGGTTCAAACAGAGTAATTTAATCGGCGGAGACAGCATAGAGAGCAAATTCCGGTCATTGGTGCATAAAATCAGCGCCCAAACTAATATTGGCAATGGGTGCAGAAGTATCAAATTCTGTAACAAAATATAGTGAAGCGCTATACAACTATATTTCTGGGTGAAACATTTATCATTTGAAACGTTCAAAATTATGCAGTTATTTATACTGAAAGTACCTTAGTACTAAAATACACCTTATCTTAATACAAAATACTTACAATCAAGCGTTTCTCTCCGTTCAGAATTTGACTGCGTTTGATCAAAACTTGAAGGGGAATGTTACTGTATTACACATTTGTCTCGAAACATTGCTACAGATTCTTTAGCAAAAAATGGATGAAAATGTTGCCATGTTGTGTCACAGAACATGGTCCGCTAAACCACCATCTCAACAAAGTACATCAAGTTACTTCCGGAAGAAGTAGATTGTGCAACATAGAAGCAGAAAGGATGATTCAAGCTACAAAACTCCTGATGGAGGCAGAGTCAATTTGCTCTACTATAAGATATTACTCCAATTGGGCTTATTAACTTCAAATCCTGAACATGAATCACATAATAAAACTTATAGCATTCTTCATCGACTGTTTAGTTAGACAATTCTTTAAGCACAACAAATCTTTAGGTTCAGTGCCATAACCTAAACTGTTTCACTTCACAGCCATTCTATACCAAAAAACCTTGCACCTTACGAACTTAGTAATTTTAGGGACATCAAATCTTTATCAACAATTTTTATGGACATTAATTTTTATGTTTTAGGGACATCAAATCTCATCTTATATTTCCATCGTCGTAAGTTTATATATAGGAAACCCGATGTTTACTAGTCCTTGTTACAGTTTCATTTATGGATACTGATTGAGTGCTTGCAGATGACCAAATCCTCAGGATCAAAACAGATGCATCAAATATCTTAAAGCAAAGAGAAGTGAATCCTAGGACCCTTCAAAGAAAGGGTTAAGTTTCTCAATACTCTGTATTCCTTCAACTAGTAAAACGTTTAGACTTTGTTTCGGTGATGACATTATCGTTTTCAAAATTATCCTGTATCTTATTAATCGGCATTTAAAAGGAATGTTGTATGAAAGATTGTATATCCAATCCACTGTATACATATACTTCTTGTTAGGGTTCCGTTTTTTATATCGAACCCTATTGGTGAGACGTGTTTTTCGTATTATATCGATTATCTCGTAAGACGTAGGTCCATAGGATTCGTGTTCTTGAGATATTTAATTTTAAAGATTTTTAGCTATTCTAAAATTCTAATTGCGTTCATTATTTTTTCGAACAATTTTTATCATCAAAAAATTTTAACCACTGAAGTTCGAGAAAATAATGAACAATTAGAATTTAAATCGGACTAAAAATCTTTAAAATTAAATATCTGAAGAACACGAATTAACGCCTCTTTGTAAATTTGATATATTTTAAAGGAAGGTTAGAATTATATTTAAAAAATAAAAAAAGTTAAAATTTAATTGATTTTAAAATTTTTTGTTAATGGAAGTTGTTTGAAAAAATGAAGAAAAATTCGAATTTCTGCCGTACTAAAAATCTTTAAAATTAAATATCTCAAGAACAAGAATTTTAGCTTCTTTGTAAATTTGATATATTTTAGAGTAAGGATAGAACTATTTTCAGAAAAAAATTAATTAAATTTCAATTGATCTTTGACCCTAGCGCCATCTTTAAAAAAGTTTTTTTAATATTTTTACTTAAAAATTAATTATAAAAACAATAAATTAATTTTTTTTCAAACGACTAACTAATCATCTATCAAACAAAAAAAAGGTTGATGAAATCGGTATAGCCGTTCTTGAGCAATTTAATTTCAAAGTAACATCGGATTAGCAGAATTTTCATTTTTCATGCATGTTGGGGTGCCCCTATGCTCAAACTATACACTTTAAAAAAATTTTAAAATAAGTAGTATTTTTTATTTTGTCCATACTACTTATATGCCAAGTTTCAGGAAAATCAAAAATGGTCAAGTTCAAATTTCGACTGTTTCACCTGCGTAGATCACGTTTTTCATCTAATTGACGTTTACAATTAAACTTTTATTTTCTTATGCGTGATCTGGTAATATAAAGTGTTTACAACACAACTTTATGTCACTTTTTTTTATATTGTGTTCTTTTACATTCACGGAACCCTTGGCATGCGAATTTTACTCGCACTTGTCCGACTTTTTTGTAATTGGCCACAGACTTTGTATGGCTTTTTTGTTTCAGAATCTATTCATACAACTAATCATTTAAAATCGTCAGCTATCATCGTAGACTTTGCTTAAAAGTCGTTAGTTGAACACAACAAGACCATCGTGTTGGACATCTTGTTGTTCATCTCGTACGATTCCTTGCGCCTTTGGGAATCAAAAGGATATGTCCATGAAATTCATCTCTTTCGACTTCTTCCCAAAACCTCGTTTGTGAATTGGTAAACTGATAGTTAGCAGGTATACATCTGCATTTAGGGGGGCAGATGAATACCTGCTAGCCATATGTTGTTGTTGAACTGTATCGATAGATGTGTTGAAAATAGCCCTATATTTTGACCATCTACGTCTTTGATTTCCATCCGTTCTTCATCGGAAGTGGACCAATCAGGTGAGACCAACATAGTGCACCTATAGGAGCAAGCTCTGTTTGAAGTGCAAATTACAAAAAAATCATGTATTTTATCTGTCCTACTGACCTAATTGTAAATTACAACAGTTGGGCAGAACCAGTCAAAACCATAAAAAATTACGGAGCACTTACATGTTCATTCATTTACATTATAGCAAAATATAGATAGACTCATAGGGAGAATACGACTCATTATATGTAACACAGTGAAACTTAATGAAGTACATATATGTATGTATAAGAATTTAAATTTTACATTGTATGGTAGCAAAAGACTTTTTAGCCGATCTGTTGGGAATGATAAGATAAACACGACAATGATTTATAAAAAAATTTTGGCCAAGCGAACCTTTGGTTCAAATTTTTCTTACCATAAATTCGTTTATATATGTTTATTTGGTTAAACAAAACCATATTTAAACTTGCCAGTTGCCAAGTATACCAATTACCATTACCAATAAACCATACATGTAGATGAGGTTAAGCAAAAAAGATGTTAAGTAGGAAACACGAAATCAAGAACCAAATTTAAACAAAAATATAGCGCCCTCACTCCACGCCTTGGCTTATCTCTCGTCTCGTTTTCACCTTGATAATCTAACTTTTCTCTTTTCCACGTATGGTTATTACATTACTTTGACATGTATGCATGTACATTGTAGGTATATAATTTTCGTTATGAATTACATTACACTACACGACGAAAGACACAAAAACTTGTTTTGAAAATTTGTTCTTTTCGTCTTGTTTCTTTCTTTTGAGACAATAGTTCTTCCTTGTTCGTTTTTAATCAGATTCATAAATAAAAAAAGAGATCAAAATAAAATATAAATTATTTTAGTTAAACAAAAAGACAAAAAAATTTCTTTTATTAAAAATAAACAAGAATAGAAATTTGTAGGTTGAAGCAGTATTAAGCCCAAATACACATACAGTTAAACTGGACAACTTGTTCTCATTTTTTTTAAATTTTAATAACTTTTTTGAAATTTCAGTAATACGGTTACGTTAAATTGGAAGTATTTAGTTTTTTAATGATTAAATTTTTTAAGTGTTTAATTACAATCTTTTAAGCCATTCGCCGAAAAACCAAACCGAGCACGTATAGTACGCTTTTGAACAGAGTTCAAAAGAGATAGGATGGAAACAGATGCAACGCCCCAAACTTGACAACAATACTCCATATAGAGGGAAGAATATAGAATGAATATAGAATTTATAAATGCGGAGTAATTAGTACGAACTGAAATATTTTTTACATCTATTGAGGAGGTCGAGCCACCGATGAATACCAAAATATATTGGTTGGTGAGAAAATTTTGAATCAGCTTAAAGATTGTGGGGGTGAAATCCGTATGCAACGAGCTTGTTGATGCCAACCTCATGCCTGATACGATCAAATGATTTTGAGATGTCTAAACGAAAACGTTTACGTAGGTGGTATGCTGTTTCAACGATGTATGCTGTTCCAAAGATGTGCTACTTAGTTCAATAGATCAGTTGTTGATCTTTTGTTTCGAAAAGCGTATTGGTTTTTTTATATCAGATATCAAACAGTTGTCTTCCAAAAATTTTGATATGTGTGTATTTATTATTAATATAATGCTATTGGTCTATATTTTGAAATATAACATTTTGTTCCTTTTTTGGGGACGAGTTGGATACTGGCTAACTACCAGAAAAATACCAGATTTATAAGATTTGTAGAAAATTTTGGTATAAGAGTGGGTGGAAGTTCTTTTAAAAATGTTTTTAGAATAATAGGAGGAATTTTGTTCAGGCCGAGGCGTTTGTTGTTGTTTAACCCCCTTAAAAGTTTTTTGACAATTTTGGATTTGAAATGAAGTTCTTTTATATTACCTTCTTAAGATTGGATTTGGGGTATTTCTTTAGGAAACTGATTTACGCTGAACAAAAATTAAAATAATAACAACCATCATCTCAAAGTTTACAGTTTATTATTCAAACAAAGAAAAAATGCTTGCAAACAATTGCACGGTGATTGGACCAATTACGAGTAAATATTTTCCGGACAACAGAATAAGGATATAACGTAGGTTAGAATTTAGGATAATTTCAGGTTTAATAGTGTTCTAGGTAAAAAACCAAAATAAAAGCGTTTACTCTTGGCTGTATACATTCCTAAAGATATAAAATAAAAATACAAACTTCCACTTTTTAAACAGGAATTGAATTAAATTAATTAATCAATCATTAAATTTAATAATTAAAATAATTTTTTACAATATATATATTTTTACATTTATGTAAATTATATACTTAACCATGTCAATTAAATTAAATTATTAAAGTAAATTAAAGTATATATGTTTATATGTAGTACATAGATGAAGAGTTCAGAGAATTAGAGTCAAATCAGAGAATATATGAAAATGAGTTTCATCAGTTTTTACCTCAAGTTTTTGTTCAATATTTTACTCAGTTCATCCGAACAATATAGCTAGTTTTAATGTCTTGCTTTAGTTTTTGGAATACGCTCGTACGTGAAATTGAATGAAAGAGAATTTAAAACAAAAACCACAAACATACATCCGCCGATCATTTACTTGATCGCGAGTTAAAGTTCTCGTGTAGAAAGAAACCAAAATACAAAAGAAAAAAGACATAAGATATCAAAATTTAAATGCGCAACTTAGTTGAATTTTGAGACCAGTTAGTTGGAGGACGATTATTTTGCTTTATTTTATTTTTAATGGCTAACCCAGTTTTGTGTTATTGTTTATGTTTGGATATTATCGATGTTTCAAAATTTATGGATTAAGTGTAAATAATTTAAATAAATTTATAGTTATAAAAGCAAACAGAATTAAAACAAATAAAATTTGTTTGCTTTTTATATTAAATAGTAATTTCGTTTGTTTTTATATTAATTTTTTAAATGTTATATTTCAAAACTTTCTTGTTTTAACAACCGAACCAAAATATCAAAAGATTTCTATGAAACGAGGAACCACAAAATATAACAATAAAAATTAGAAAAATTATAATTTTCTTAAAAGTTTTTGCTTTGTGTCATGATTAAATTCTATCGGGTTTAAAAATTAAAACATATTTTTAAAATGGTGAAAATATATTTAATTTGTATGGTATGTAAATAAAAAAAAAGAAATAATTTTTTCGTGTAAGAATTTGTGAAAAATGTATGTGCATGGATATCATACTAAAAATAATTCCACAGAAAAAGTGAAAAGTTTTACAGAAAAGTTAAAAATGTTAGTAATTTTGTGATTAGATGGTGAAAGGAAAATACTTTTCCATTTATAAATGTTATTTATTTAATTGTGATTTTGTGATGTGTGAAATAAAATTTAAGAGAAAAAAAAATCAATTTCTAATAATTATGTAAAAGAAAATTAATGTTAACAAACAAAAAAAACAGTTTTGTTTCGGTTGTGTTTTCTTAGTACATATACATACATATATGTAAGAAAATTACTTATTATAAAAAATTTATAATAAAACGAAAAAGTTTTCTTGTTTGATTTGTATTCAACAACAATCTGCCAATTCTACAAAATTTCTTATTTTTCATCTTATAAGAGATTTTTTTTCTCGTTAAAACAAAAATGCAGAAAATATTTACAAGAATTGGATAAGTGCTTTATTTCTTCAGGGACTTGGAATGATATGTAGAACACAGGTAATAATTTTAAATTATGTTTATAGTTGTGGAAAATGTTTTTTATACATTTAATATGGCCCGTGTACTATTGTTATCACGACGTGATGCTAAATATTTTGGTAGTGTTAAGAACTATGAGTCTTATTTCCTTTAGAGTTTTAACGTATAATGGCTAGTGCTGTACTGATTTACTAGTCTATCGGGAAATTCCCGCTGGGTAATTGTATAAAAGTTATGGTAGAGTAACTTAATAGTTGTGGTTAAGAGATGATTTTGTTGGTATTATAAAAGCAAAAATGGAATAACAAAGTAAAGTTGTTAAACCAATTCTCATATTGTCGTTATATGACGACAACAGTTTTTCATTTTGTAAATTTGACAACCAACTGTTTTATTTAAAAATTTTAACATTTCTAATTTAAAACAATTCTTTTTCATTGTTTCTAAAATCTCATTTGTCTTCAGATTGCTCGTTGTAGGTGACCAGACCAGGTTACAAGTGATTTAACCTGGCCATCGATAAAATTGGCAATACCATTTTTCAAATATTTCATTATACTGCAACCAGTCTACGGTCTGTTTTATAGCTATAAGTTCAATCTAATGGACACTACAGTGATGGGACAGACAAAGAGTCCTAGTCCTTTGCAGAAGACCTCACACTCAAATTTCTTATTTATTTTCGATTTATCAGTGTACAAGTCCTTTCTCGAAGGAATGGCCTGTATCAAAATATAGTATAAAATATGGTCAGTAAAATAGTATAATCAGTACTGGTAGAACTCGACAAAGTTACAGGAAGGTTGGTTGGTATATCCAGTACATACTATGGATCACAGTCACTCGAGTCACGGTTTTCATCTAATAAAGTTTTTGAACGGACAAATTTTGCTCAATTTTGCTAGAATATTGAACTTCAAACTTAATTTGCTGTATGAAGCCAAAGAAATTTGCATTGTCTGTGACACATAAGGTAGGTAAGGCTAGGTTTGGTGGTAGTAGAAGTCATCATAATACAAGGTTACGATGGCATACTTGGAACATAATAAGCCAGTTGTGATACCAAGAACCTTCCTCTCTCTACTCAAACCATTTGGAGCTTCTGCTAAAGTTAAGTAAAATTCCTTGATTTTAACGTTGCTCAGGTCAGTGAGAGCTTTTATGAGCCCCTGATGTACTTACACATACAGAGTAGGAAGATTTCTCCTATTTTCCTTGTCCTTATAAAAGTTATTAATACAAGGTTAAGTCTTTTTGCATGCTGTCCAAAAAGGCATTGACCAGTGATAACACCTGGTTTTTGACCGTCGCGTATCAGAACAATAGCCCTGTCATAAAGTAATTGTTTAAAAGAGACAACCAGCGTAGAGTTTCTTTGTCTAATAGAAATTCCAGTACAGTCCCTTGCATAGTGGGTCCAAGTGCGTTCACTATACGATTTCTTCTAATGTCACTGAGGTTTGGTGCCCATTTATTGTGCATATTAAACCACTCGACCATCTTGCTTAGAGATGAGCCCCTGTTAAGTGTCACGTTTGACATTTTTACAACTGTATCTACCGGCTGTACACATAATGGCTGATATTTCATTATGCTTCAACCATACTTAAGTTTAGCGAAACCGCTTCAGCTTGATGTTTGCTTAGGTGGTCTGGAAGACAAACCGAGAAGTTAATATAGCTGTTTTGAGAAAATCAATCCTCCATCCATTCCTACCTGTATCCCACATCGCCAAGCCTTCATTCCGTCCATTTCTCCTGAGAGGTAAAAGAGTTTGCAGACTCTCCGCATTTATTTTATTTATGTGAAGCTTTATAAGCTGTAAGGCTTTATAGTTTTATGACACATTATATTGTAATTGGTAGTAGTATTAGTAGTAGTAGTAGAAATAAATTCATCAAAACCAAAAATTTTTTTAAATATTTATACAAATAAATTAATTATGAAGATTGAAGAACCATGAAGATTGAATCATTTTTTAATTTCTGCTGGAAGATGCTTGATGTTCAGTGCATCCTTGAATGTCCCTGCATTATTATAGAGTGTTACAATCAATATTTATTTACCAGACAGAGGAATAAAATCCCCAGCATTCCTTGAAGGATATACCTATCATTTGACACATACTGCACGTATTTTAATAAATATAACGTGATAGCTGTTGAGTTTTAATTTAAATATATCAACGGTAATGATCTAAACATTAACATTTGATTTATTCTCATTTAATTTATTTTAATAAGCATGAACTGTAACTGTATGTTGGATCTTCTATATGACAACCTATTAATATTTTTACTTTGTTTTATAACTTCTGAGATACGATATCATTTTAAATTTCCATTTTTTTTCTCATTCTGAAGGAGGTGCAGGATTCGTCCACTGATAAACCTCTCTGAAGTGTATTAAAGTATTGAAACCCCTTTCAAAACATAGTAGACAAAGGATATAGAGAATGTTCTTTTTTTTGTTGTGTCCTTTCTTGTAAAGGACGCTGGGGTGTCTGATGCGGTCTATAAAAAATCTTTTGTGTGTAAATTCCCCTATTACGGTGTTTATGTTCCTTGAGACTACTATGAATTCGATAAAACGCCTGAATTTCAATTTCTACGCTAAATAAAGCTACGCTAAATTCACTCCATAGTGCAGGAATGAATTTTCCTCCCTATCATTGATGGTGACTCAATCATTATTGACCCTGCAAGGAAAGCTACATTGTTTGCGGAACGCTTTGCTTTAAATTCGACAGTTTTATGAAACTCTTAAAGAAACAACCCAAATCCTGTCTTCAGGAGTTAATATAAAATATCTTCATTTCAAGCCCAAAATTGTCGAAAAACTTTTAAGGGAGTTAAACAACAACAAAGCCTCTGGTCTGGACAACATTCCTCCTGTTATTCTAAAAACATTTTTAAAAGAACTTGCACCAACTCTCACTAAAATATTCTATAAATCCTATAAATCAGGTATTTTTCCATCCTGCTGGAAGTTGGCCAATCTCCAGCTTGTCCCATAAAAAGGAACGAAATGTGATATTTCAAATTATAGACCAATAGCCTTACTCCTATAATCCTGTCTAAAATATACGACCACTATATATTAATTTACATATATCCAAATTTTCGGAAGACAACCATAGTCTCCGAGTGCCTTCAATCCAAAAAACATTTAAAAGAAGCGTCTACTGTCACGTCAGAACGCATGTTGTTCTGGGACCTAGGTCTTAAAAGGTATCTTTGTGTTGTTGTGACACATTTTGTAATTCCTACTACACAACACTTTTTATTAAAAAAAAAATATGAGACCTCTCAACGCAGCGCAAAAAATTTGTTTTCTGTCAATCTATATAGTCAGCTTTGAAGTATTTTCTACTACAGCGGGTATAGTCTTTTCAGGATCAGCTGCATTGAATAGTTTAAAATGTTCAATTGCTCAGAAGATCTTTAACGAAGGCCTGACATTTCTGGCAGTAACTGAGGTCTTGGGTAAGGTATGTATCTATTAAGAGCTGGATAGATTCCACACAGTTAAAAAAAAATTGAATATATAATGCAAATTGCTACACATATAGGTCCTACGGAAGTTTCCATTACAAAACAATACAAAGCTTGCTATATAAAGTTAAACTAATGCTCTTTGCATCAATATTTAACAAAGTACTTGGAGTAAAATAAAAAGGCTTGTTGTTTAAAATTGTCTGTTATTTGCATTAAATAAATTACACGCAACATTTTTTTAGTATGACATTTTAATGCAAATTACATCATAAATTATGATTCATAATTTCGAGTTACTTTGATTATTACGCACCTCCTAAATTAATCAAATTAAAATAAAAAAATTACAACGGAAAAAATTAAAACATGCATACCACCTTAATCACTATTATTATAGACTTTCAGCTGAGAAGCGATAACTAAAACATACATGAAACGATTTTGACTATATATTTCTAAAAGGGATAATACTCTAGTGAATTTTGAAATTTCATTAATGTATTAAATTGTAGCAAGGTGCATTAAAACTTCTAGTTGTTCTATAGAAATAAATAATGATGCAAGAGTTGTTTTAAATTTTATAGAAATGCATTGGAATTAGGTTTAATGCAACATTTACTTTACAATTCAATAATAACCTGCAACGCATAGCTCCTATTGCAAAACTTGCTTTAAATATTGCAGTTACTTTTTCAACTGTGCAGGCTATTTGGAATTCAGGTGCCACCGAACTTAACCAAATACCTTGGTATTAATAGGTTCAATTCAATAATTAGTCTGAATCTAGAAGTTTTCGTGGCTTCCTCACTGCGTTCACAAAAATATCTCCTATATCTCCTCTTGATCATTCATGATTCTTTCTTATAAAGATTCTAATCGGGCTGCTTTCTTGAGCGGTATAACACAAGACAACTCTTTAGCATAGCCTAAAATTAAAGAAGCAATTGGTTTATATCGTAGAAACTCCAGCTCTAAGCTCAACCACAAAGTTAGATTTCTGCTTATTTCTTTTGTTGATATTTGAGCTTTCCCAGATGACATGATGAGCGTTGATATCATCGGTCATATAATCCCCGCTATAACCCCCTCTCGGTGTCCGTGACCAAAGAAATTAGAAGTTTTTGTGGAAAATGGTGCAGGATTATCATGTGACATTTATGACGTGAGCAGATAAAACGAGTTTTGATTGATCGTTATATTGATGGTTAATCATATCTCCTTCACTATAGTTGGGTATAGTAACAACATATCCAAATTATTGAAATATCAATACTGAAACACAAACTCCTACCTTACAATTGTTTCACACGTAGAGGAGTTTATAGTTGGGTGTTCGAAGTTCTCAGTTAAATAATCACAAGAATGCCTTCTGGCTCTGAAGGTTACGAACTTCTTTTTTTATTGGAGAACCTTGAGTCTTCCACAGTTCAACAAGTGGCACTGTGTTGTATTAATAGCCAGTCGTCTTCTATGCCGTTACTGGTTGTATTCCGCAATCCAAGTTGAGACCTTTAATAAAATAAATTAGCTCAGTTGGAGTAACGTGTTGTGGAAGCGTTAGTCTTCTACGACCAAGTTGTTTTTATCTGTGCCAAGAGAGTTCAGTACAGTTGCAGATGGCGTGTTCCATCATTTCGCGTCCGAGTAATAGAATCTACACCTCTCAGAAACAACAAGGGACCATTTTGTGAAAATGATATTTTAGGCGACCATGTCCAATAATAATTTTTTGAGACTCTCTGTTTAAGTCGATTGTTCTTAAGAGTGAAACAGAGAGGTTACCTAGGAACTTCTTGGAGTTTAATAGTCCCTCTCTGCTTCTCCATAATTTAGCATTTTGTTCCTGTTTCCATGTTTGGATTGTGCTTTTGAGCGAACTCTTGACCATTCCGAAGCATGGATCCAACCCGGTTCTTTTTATTGTCAACTTGCTTTGCTAACGCATTGGCAATAGCATTTCCTTGTATTCCCGTGGGGCTGGGTGCCAACACAAGTGTGACTATTATTGCAGGAGACTTTTTGTAGATTTTGGTAACATTCCCATGCCAGTTTTTAATCAACGCGGGTAGATTTTAGTGCCATAGAGTGTTGTTTGACTGTCAGAGATATATTTCAAGATTTTGGTATTGATTTTCAGCACATAGAAAAGCGCAACTGCTAATGGCGAAATAGGGTTGTTGTTGTACCTACTAGACACTCCTAGTCCTGTGCCCACATTGGTTTGAGAACCATCTGTGTACCAGATGCTGACGTTATATGGCAGTGACCGTATGTAGTTTTGAATACGAATTCTGGCCAATATCTTGACATCAAAGTGTCTGTCTAAATCTATTGTTTTTGTTACAAACAATCCGAAATATGGTATGTATGCAGTTCAGCTTGTAGTTCAGCAAGAATTTTAAGGTGTCTGGTTAGATAGCCTGCCTTAAACCTTTCTGTGAGCTGCAGTCTATGAACGATCAACACTGCTACAGATTTTACATGCAGGTGCCATAGAGAAAGCTTTAAAAGATTCTTCATTGCTGACGTTGGTGTGATTTTGAAAGCCCCTGCGGCACTAAGACCCACAAGCCTTTGCATTTTTGTAAACATATTTTGAGCAGTTTTTTGGTGCGTTTTAGTCAACCAAATTAAAGCTGGAAATGTAAGAATTGGTTTGATAATACTTTATAAAACCCCATGTTTTCTCAAACTGGTTTCTGCATGTGAAGAAAATTTTGTTTACCCTGTCGGAGATATATTTCAGGTAGAGTTTCAGGTAAGTTTGCTATCCAGGATCACTCCTTAATATCTAACCTCTTTTGATGTTTGTATTGGATCGCCTTGAAGAACAGGAAAAATGAAATAAAAGTTTCTCCTGTTTGTGAAAACGACAATACTTGTTTGTTGGGGGTTGATCGACAGTCCCAATCTATTGCACCACTTTGATACAAGATTAAGAGCTGTCTGGGTTTGACCAGTGACAATGGAAAAAAATAATCATATTCTCCTTAAAATATTTACACAATCGCAGTCTAATCAAAATTACATTTTACAATATCGCAGTCTAATATAAAACTAATAACTTTACATTATCGCAGTCTAATGTAAAACTAATTCTTGTTCTATATAAGGGATTCATTATATATAATTCTGCGTAATTTCTCAAATATTCTAGGTAAATCCAAAATGTCTATACAAAAGAAACTCGAAAATTTATTTAACATTTTTGCTTTGTCCTTTTGTTTCCCTCTGACCATAACTGCCAAGTAGTCGCCATAGCCTACAGTGTAGAAGCCAGAATCATATAGCTTGGTTAGGAGATCAACAGTCATCATTCGCCACAGCAGTGCAGAGATCACGCCCCCTTGCGGCAATCCTCTAAATGCAATAACAGCAACCGAATAATCACCTGGTGTAGCTTCTATCTTCCAACTCTGTATAGCACCTTGATAATCCACACAATCTTTGTGTCTTTTTCAATGATAGCATTGAAGTGGACATTGTCGAAGGCTCCTTGTGTGTTCATAAATGTACATACAAGTGTCTCCTTGTAGTTTAAGGTTTGTTTGAGACATACATGACGGATGTGATAATACAACATCTTTTCCAATGTTTTTAATAGAAAATATATAAGACTTATAGGTCTGTATGGTTTGGCTTCATTTGGTTTTTTTTCCTAGCTTGTGTATAAAAACGACTTTAGTTTCTCTCCATTTCAGAGGAATGTAAGCAAGGCGAAAGCTTGCATTGAACAAACGCACGAGGTATGGAAGGATGATTGTTAGACCCATTTGCAGGAATACCGGCAAAATAGCATAATTCCGCGGAGATTTATGCTGACCGCAGGCTTCTATAGCCCATCTCACTTTGTTGGGGGTGAAAATTGTGTTAGTTAAATGATCTGCAGTACTTTTAGATGCAAGTTCTAGAAGATATATGTCTTCGTTGGCATCATCTCCCATGCTCCAGTCTATTGAGTCCGGGAAGTGTGTTTAAATTAATGTATCTAGGGTCTCCATGCAGCTAGTGGTGTACGTACCATTTGCTTTGCAGATTGAGCCTAGAGGGTTTGTGTGATCAGACGACATCAATTTTTGGAGTCGAGCTGCAGCAGGCAGGCTATTCCTTTTTGATTATCTGAGTTCTTTATTATAGTTGGTTAGACCAATTCGGTACTCTATCCAATTATTTGTTATTTTATCGCTCTTAAAGAGCTAACGAGCTTTATTCCTTTTTCTCTCCAAATTACCATTCCAGCAAGGTACATCTCTGCATCTTTTGGATTGAGTTATTGGTGTATTAAAGTTGTATGCTTCAGTGATAATATCTTGTAAATTGTTTGCTGCAAAGTCAAGCTCAAATCTAGGGTTGATACTGCAGCAAAATTTAGATTATTATGAAGATAAGTTGTGTAAGCTCCCAGTCGGTTTTTCTTGGGTTTGTAAAACACTGGATGCTCTTCGAATAATGATCTATGTTGAAACAAATATAAGCATTATCAGACATAGAAGCTTCCCTCGAAACATGCCAGTTCTAAATATGGTTATCATTGTTTATTTTAGTCAGAGTAAGGTCAAGAACCTCACTTTTGGTTGCATTTCTAAAGGTAGACTCACTACCTTTGTTTGTAATAAACATATTGTTTGTATATACAAAAATTGAAACAGACGCTAGGCTTTTGGGTTAATATTGCTACTTCCCTACACGGTAGTATGAGCGTTAGCATCACATGCTATTATGAGGTTTTAGTGGTTATTATTGAAATACTTGATGAGCTTCCCTACCACTTCGGGTGGTGCTCAGCTTGATTCCCCGGAAAGTATGCAGAAGCTAAAATGAATATACGAAATCCACCATGAAGAAGATGACTATTTTTGACTGTCTATATAGGGCTTTTATTCTTTTACTGTCTGTCTACGGCTACTGTATGAGGGTTTCGGACTTGATCTTGGCTTCGATTCTCCGTAGGACCTAACGGCATGGGTGATCCTATCGTTTTAGCTACTAAGATCACTGAGTCTACTGAGCCCCATCACTGCGTCAAAGTGCCATGTCCATCGATAAGGTAGGAAGTTCTTAGTCTACTAGAGATTAGATCCCTTTCAGCCTGCTCATGAGACTCAACCGAGCATAGCGCCCCAAGGTGTTGATTGTCATTTTGGAGAGCATTAGCGAGTGGTGAATAATGACTTTTATGCTTCATTTCATCCTCCACAAATTTGGTCCAATTGGGAAAGTGTTGTTGATCCTCTAAACATTGGTCGATAGGGATTTAATTAATCTTTTTGTACTATTCTAGTTGCAGTTTTTCGTTTTTTAATAATGGGCATAGTGTTTAATAGTATTTCCCGATGTTTCTGAATCAGCCGAATGACCAAAGCTATTGACGACTGTAACACCAACCATTTAATCTTTAGAAACTTCATACGAGCCTGGAACAGAGTCCAAAACAGAGTGTTAAGGTAATACAGTATTCGTATTCGACGCTGTTATTTCGGACTACCAAAATTTATTGATTTTCGCAAGTTTTTTCATGTTATTTTTACTGATTACATATTTTATCATTTGGCTTTTACGAGTTTCGGATTAAATCTATCCATATGTCTACAAATCCACGTCCACGCCGTGCTGCCTGGGTAATGCTGACAGAATTAGGTTGGTGTATTGGAGACAAGCAGAGTAAAAACTGCTTAGTCAATGACGCCTCATCACGGCGAATTGGCGCTCTAAAACCAATGCGACTCAAGCGTCTGTTCTCCATGTCAGGGGTGGCTTGGAGCGGGCGTCTGTCTTGAATCAAGCGGCTCGCTATATAAACGTGTAAAAAAGGTTGTTTCTGGTGACCTTAATATGCAGAACGGACCCATTCACGACAATTTGGGTTAGGCCTAAGGTTAACACCCTAACCCCGGAAAAAAAAACTAATATGTTAAATTTGGTTATCAGAAAGAGAAAAACAGACCCGGAAACAACAACAGAATTTTACCTGGACGTGAAAAAGGACCAGACTACCGACTACCTCTTATAAGTCTAGAAACAGAGGCTGAGAGGTATAGGATGGATATTATTGCTCTACAAGAAATTAGACAGCCGATAATCGGAAAACAAGATTTGGATAGTCACTCTCTATACTGTAGTGGTCATCCTTCTCGCAGAGAATTTGGAACTGCCTTTCTTGTTGGGGCACGCATACAAGAAGCCGTGATGAAATTCATCCCGGTCAGTGAGAGGATCTGCTACCTACGTGCACGCAGTACATATAACAATATTTCTCTTATTGCCGTGCATGCACCAACTGAAGCTAAGACCGTCGACGAGAAGGATAATTTCTACATAGCACTGGAAGAGGTTATGAAACAAATAACAACACGCGACTTCATTATGGTTCTTGGTGACTTTAATGGACAGGTTGGAAGAGATATCTCTTATGGAAATGTGGTGGGTCCCAACAGCTTGCATTTGAATTCGAATGATAATGGTGAGAGAATGACTGAGTTTGCATTATCAAATAATTTGAGAATTGCCAGTATGTTCTTTCCGCATCGATCGATTCATAAGCAGACTTGGGTCTCACCGAATGGAAATACTCGAAATCAAATTGATCACGTTCTAGTAACAACACGTTTCTTTTCGAGCGTTCTGGATGTGCGATCCTTTAGAGGTGCATACATTGGAAATGACCACTTCCTTGTATGTTCAATGATAAGGTTCCACTTCCCAAATCCAGGCATTCCAAAATTCAATCAACGGAAACGTTTTAACATCTCATCATTAAAGAATGCTGAAACAAAAGAGAGATATCAAATCCATATTGCCGAAACATTGGAGAAATCAGAAACCATTAATGGAGACGTCGATAAGTCATGGCATTTGCTCAAAGATGCTGTTTTAAGCGCTGCTGAGGGAATACTTGGACGACCACAGAACCACTGTCTAAATTAAAACGCAATAAAGCACCTGGTATCGACGATATAACATCCGAAATGATTGTACATGGTGGCGAAACTCTATCCTTAAGATTGTTTGAACTTGTTCAAATGATCTGGAGGACTGAAACCATGCCACAGGACTGGAACACAGCTATGCTGATACCAATCCATAAAAAAGGTAATCGCCTACAATGTGGAAACTACAGAGGAATCGCCCTCCTCTGCACAGCATATAAGATCTTTTCCTACATTTTGCTATCCAAAATCAATCCTTTTGCTGAACAACTGTTTGGAGAATATCAGTGTGGTTTCCGGCGGGGCCGAGGTACTACCGATGCACTTTTCTCGATAAGGGTGATTTTGGAAAAGTGCCGAGAGTTCAACATACCTGTGCACCAACTTTTCATTGATTTCAGGCAGACCTACGACTCTCTCGAACGAGAGACTCTATGGTTTGCTCTGGTGTCAATGGGAATTCCTGGTAAACTGGTATCACTATGCAAAATGACAGTACAGAACTCTCAATGCTGTGTACGAGTAGAGAACGAAATATCAAAGTTTTTTAAAGTCAACTCCAGTTTAAGACAAGGTGATGCTATCTCTCCTATACTTTTTAATCTAGCCTTGGAATATGTGTGCCGTCAAAAGAAACTACCGACTAATAACAATATCTTGTCAATAAACTCAGTACAGATGATTGCTTACGCTGATGATGTTGTCATCCTCGGCCGAAGTGAAGCTGTTATGAGTGAGACTTTCAAGTCGCTTGAGAGTGGTGCTAGGAAAATTGGTCTTCAAATTAACTACAATAAAACCAAACATATGAATGTTTCAAGAGAGTCTGAGAAGAAAGATTTGATGTGCGGCGATGAACGAATTGAGGGAGTTGAATCTTTTAAATATTTGGGATCAATGCTTGACTCAAACAACAGCATACTTACAGATATAAAAGCTCGAATCGCTGCAGGTAATCGATCTTTCTACTCAATCAAACCTCTCCTTGGATCTCCGTATGTATCAACTAACACCAAGCTCAAGTTATACAAGACATTGATTAGACCGGTTGTGATGTATGGGTCACAAAAGTGGACTCTTACACAAAATGACGAATCGCATTTATCTGTATTTGAGCGTAAGATCCTACGCTACATTTTTGGTCCACTTAAGACAGACGATGGAGAGTATAGAACCCGGTATAACTTTGAGATCAGAGACCTTCTTGAGGGTCCTGATATAATAGGTTGTATTCGTTCTAATAGGATTGCTTGGTTTGGGCATGTTCTACGAACCGATTCACAGTCTGGAATGATTAGAAAAATGTACGTTAGTACCCCAGGGAGTGGGCGAACGCGAGGTAGACCACGACTATAATGGGAGACTGACGTAATAAACGACCTTAAAAAAATCGGCTGCCATGGTAATTATGTCGCTGTTGCGAATGACCGTGGTGAATATTCAAAGCTGATCAACTTGGCAACGCTCCTACATGGAGCATGAACGCCTTAAAAAAAAAAAAAATGTCTACAAATCTGCATTATACAGACAAGGGTAGGTTGATCCGAAAAGGCCTCAGATGTTGTATGATATTAGCCTAATATTTTTCGAATATCCATTTGTAACTCACCTATTAGATTAGATCCTCGCTTGACAAATCCCAAGAACGGCAACTGACGTTGCAACATGATCTAAGCCTGTGTGTTAATGAGCAAAATGGAAATGGTTTTCTGGAGGAGGAGAGTGGAAGTAAATTTGGTTTGGGATCCCTTGTAAGTTATTTAGGGACTACAAATGCACGGATCTTACAGGCTGTTCACTATCTATGGCGGTCCCGCGCGGTAGCTAATATTGGAATCCCCAAATACTCTAATTAAAACTAAGAACTAAATTTTGACGATAGAGAATGAGTTCGCCCAATAATTGATATCATTTCATACAGTGAGAATACAAAGACCACTTTGCAATGAGTCGTATAAGATATCCACATAAGTGATCACTTTGACAAAGGGTCAATTACAAAGACCACTTTGCATTGAGTCGTATAAGTTATCCACATAAGTGATCACTTTGCAAAAGGTCAATTATGTTATGACCAAATCTTAAAGATGGGTTGATACTAATCTACTTGCGACTAGATTATTCATCGCGACATCCCCTGACATCTAGCTCTGGATATCCCTTACATTTCTAACAGTCATGAGATTTTTCTATTGGACGTGTATTTCTACAGACTTACTCTTGCAGTATGCATTTGGTGGTTTTCTAAAACATTTAAAGAGCTCTGTGGTAGTTATAAAAACAACAAATTCAAACATTTAAATATTACATATGTATAATAATTCTTGTTTAAGTTCTAACCAATACACAAAATTTTAATCATTTAATTTAAATGACAAATTTCTATTTGCGTAAAGTTGAAGCCCACTTATTTTATTTACATAAAAAACATTGATCAAGTACTGTTTGTTGATGGTAAAAACAAGAAAGCTTGACAAACTTTCAATTAAATTATATGTTATTTTTTTTAATGTGAACTGGTCCGTTTATTTTTATTGTTTGAACGAATTAAAATAAAATCGATTCATTTTAACTAAATTTAAAATGAGATGTAGTTACATTACTCGCAAGGTCAACGATACAAAGACATTAACAAATAAATGAGAACCATCAACGTTGCGAGCGTTACAAAAATGATGGAGTTGGTTAAATAATTTATAAATGCTGCTGGATAGATAGGTATGAAGGTTAATTTTGAAAGTTCAAATTTGTTGGAGTTTTGTGCATTAACATAATATACTTGAAAATATCTTATAATATACTAATGTAGGATCCCTTCTTAACTGTGCTAAAAAGTATCTTTTTAACACTCCTATACTAGCGTCCTTCAATCACTCCAAAACAAAAACCGGACAGTATTCAACACGGCAGTCATACATGTATTAAACGTAAATTTAAAATTTATTATTATTTTATTCTGCTGCACAAACGTTTTACGTTCATGTGTGATGTGGGTGCCTGTAACTGTATAGCCGGTAGTGGTTTAGTAAGATACGAGCGAAAGAGATGTGTGACAATTTTTAACCATACAACATAATTACGAAAAAAAATACTATATTGGGGCCCAACTTAAAAATAGAATAGCTATACCAAAACTAATAGCAGTCTATAACTAACACTGACTTGATGAGATGCTGACTGATATCCAGACTACAGAAAAATCTTATGATCAGATCTCCAAAGCAAATAGTTTTATTTTACTTATGTCCAGGTCGTTTTCGAGATCTTCATCTCAATTTGATCACTAATATAGTCACCGCCGTTTTAACTCAAACGCACGTGAAAACTTTTTACGCTGGCATTTACGCTTACAGTGTAAACTGTAAGCGTAAAAATTAGCGATCAAAGAAGCTTTCAAGTAATCTCTAACTTATTTGATCGCTAATTTTTCATATATCCGAACTGATCAGCTAGAGTTCTGATTATTTTTCATTCATATATTTAAAAAGAAAAATTAAAAATTATATGCTAGCATTTCTCATTAACACTTTTCGAAATCATTGCTTCTACGTCAACAAAATGTCTACGCAAAAACTTTATTTATTAGTGTAGCGAAGCACGCCGGGCCCTCCTAGTTCAAATAAAAAAACATTATAGCAAGAAATTATTTTTTCTACAATAGTATATGAAAATCTATTTCCATGCACGTTTAAACCCCTATGGAAGTAGCCCTTTTCTCTTTAGTTTCTCTTTGAAATCATTTTCACTAAATATCAATTTGCATGTTGCTATGTTATTTTTGTGTAATTTTGAAAAATATTTAAATCAAAGCAACCAAGTTAAACACAATACGAATTTTGAATGTTATTTTGTCTTATTCTAATTTATAGTTAACATTAATAATTTATAATTACCTATAGCAGGACCCGGCGTGCTTTGCTACGCTTATAAATAAAGTTTTCGCGCAGACATTTTGTTGACGTAGGAGCAATGATTTCAAAAAGTGGTAATGAGAAAAAATAGCATATAATTTTTAATTTTTCTTTTTAAAAATATGAATGAAAAGTAATCAGCACTCTAACTAATCAGTTCGGATATATGAAAAATTAGCGATCAAACACACAAAAGCCGTTCTAAAGAAGTTTTTCTGAGAGAAAATGAAAAATGCTTTCAAATTGCAAAATTCAAGTGATTTACAATAATTACTTTGATCTTAATCACTCACAAAATCTCTCAAAATTTTATTTTTTACGCCAAAAAGTGTAAAAGTTTTGTTTATTTAACATTATGCCCGTCGCATATTGCCGCTATCTCATAAGAAAGGGAATTCAGGAAAACTCGTTATGAAAATATTCAATTTACATTGTGTCATTTTTATTGCAACTTATTTATTTTAATATGGAAAAAATTTCAAAATCTCGTTTTAATTCTATTTATTCAAATATTTGTGAGTACACTATATTTTTTGTTTTTCCGTCTACATGAATAAATCAGAACGCTTTCCTAACACGTCAGCCACATACAGTTGTCCATGTGAGAAGCATGGATTCTCCAAATCTAGTCCACATACTTGCAGTAACTGTGCTTTGTTGATCGTCATTGCAAAAGCGAGTTGCACTGGAAACTAAACGTTTGAATTCAAATGCCATATCTGTTGGGTTCCCCTTCGAATTTTCCATTTAAGGAGGAAACAAAAATAAAATAAATTTTTTTTAAATTTGCAGGAACAAAGCTAAAATTGGGTTACTACTAATTATCCTAGTGCTGGACGCATATACCAAGATCATGTAACGCATTGTTTTCCTCAATTCAGCATATATAATAGTTATATGGAAGCTCAATTTTTCGAGCAAGCATAAAAGTTCATTGTTTAAAAAAAATATAAAAAAATAAAAAAATTGCGTCCATCAACACTTTAGAAGCATGTCAATGAGTATTCCATAACTAAGACTAAGGGTGCTATCGTGGATTGAAATCCGCCAGCACCCCTAAAATATCACTTATCCCCTTATATCAGTGACATCTTACTACCTTTGCCAGTGGTATACGATATCTCACGTTAGCTGATTTACCAATTTTTATTTGGCGTATGGTTTTTTTTGTGACACATTAAAAATTAAACTTAAAAAATAGGTAGACTCTTCTATGAAATCTACCTAAAACAAAACATGGATACGCATTAAATGAACTTACAATTGATTTGATTGCGCGTCTTTTAAGTAAAAATTAAAAAGTAAAATATTTGAACATTGGGCAGTACATTTGAACATTAGATGTTTACATCGAGCGAGTCTATCCATGCTACTACATCGGAAGTTGCCAAATGGATGTCTGAGATGTTGCCATTGTAACGTCGAATTGGACACACAGTTGCAATGTGTTTTATAGTTTTTTGTGGAGCGCCGCAGTCACACTCAGGGGACTCTGAAATGCCCTACTTGTAGAAAGAATCAGCACAACGTCCATGATTCGTTCTTGTTCGGTTTAATGTAGTCCAGGTATGACGTGGCAAATCGAAACCAGGTTGGGTAGAAGTCGGGTCAGTAATAGAAAGGCCAGTTGTGTTGTAATGTTGCCAGGAGGTGTCCCAGGCATCCAAGATATTAAAATTAGTTGCCAGCAGGTTGCTGGCAGTTTTATGTGGAGGCTTTGTTGACTTCAATCGACAACGAGTGTGGTCACCGTAATATTCGTGCAAGGGTAACGTGATGTTGTTGGTTACCTTTTTATGTTCACGCATGAGAGCATGCGAGCGTCTGAGTGCAGGTGGAGCGATGTTGCTTAACACAGGGAGCCAAGGTAAAGGGGTGGATCTGATAGTACCACTTATAGTACGCATCGTGGCATGCAGCTGGCAGTCAACTTTTTGAGTATGTGTGCTATTCAACCAGACTGGTACGCCATACTCAGCCACTGAGTAAACCAGACTTAGAGCAGTTGTGCGGAGGGTAGCTGGAGTAGCACCCCATGTAGAGCCTGCCAGTTTGTGCAATATATTGTTTCTCGTTTTAAGTTTTTTTGATGTATTTTCTAGGTGGAGTTTAAAAGAAAGAGTTCTATCGAGAGTAATGCCCAGGTACTTTGGCTGCTGATTGTATTTAATGACAGTGCCGTTAAATAACACTGATAGTTCGTGTTTTGCCAGTTTGTTGTTTAAGTGGAAACAGGAGCTCTCGGTTTTACTTAGATTGGGAAATAAGCTCCACGTTCGAAAATAGTCATTCATTATCGCTAGGTCAGTTGAGAGCAAATCCTCCAAAACACCCAAGTCTTTGTTTTGAGTGGCCAGGGTGCAATCATCAGCGTAACCAAATTTCTTTGATGTTGTGTCAGGAATGTCATGAATGTACGGATTAAAAAGTAATGGCGCCAGGACGGAACCCTGTGGTAAACCATTGTTAAGCATTTTAGACCTACTACAGGAGTTATTTATATGAACTTTGAATACACGATTACTCAGCATGTTGTTAATTAAACGCGAGATGGTGCTACAAGGTATTGCATTGAACAGCTTATATATAATCCCAATTCGCCAGACCGTGCCATATGCTGTAGTAAGATCGATGAATTTTTCGCCTGTTTTTAGTTGTTTTTGATACCCAGCTTCGATATAGGATGTTAGAGCGAGCAGTTGATCAGTGCAACTGCGATTGGGACGAAAACCAGCTTGTTCGACTGGGATCTGGTCATTCAATATCGGTGCGATACGATTGTATATGAGCCGTTCTAGCATTTTATAGCAGGTGCTCAAAAGGGCAATCGGGCGATAGCTTCCTGGTTCATTGGATGGTTTACCTGGCTTAAGTATCGCTATCACTTTCGTAGTCTTAAAATGTTTTGGTAGATTGCCGGTTTCTAGGACATTCGAGAAAAATTTAGTTAGCCACTGTTTTACATTTTTTCCAGCATTTTTAAGAAATTCTGGAAAAATGCCATCGTAGCCAGCTGCTTTTCCGTTTTTTGTTTGGGACAGAGCTGATTCTAGTTCTTCGCTACTAAAAGAGTTCGCATACTTCGATGGAGACGAGCAATTGCGCTTCATTTCTCTTAATTTGCGTTTAATTGTTCTCTTATGGCGGTTAATAGAAGAACGAGACATATTTACTATGTGATTTGCGATGTCCTCTGGATTTATTTCATTGTTAGCACGAGTAATTTAGTTTGAGCCATCCAGTTTCCGAAAGAGACTCCATGCTTCCCTGCTTGAATGGGAAAAATCAATGTTTTCAACAGCGTTAATCCATTTTTGTTTTCTCGCGGCGTCCAGTGAGTATATTAAGTCATCAGCCACATCTGCCTCACCACTACTAAGGTACCCCTCATATAATATATCGCTCTCTTTACTCCAGCCTGGAATATATTCTTCACGAAAGGCTCTTGGGATGCATTTCTTTGCAGTTGAGATGATGGCTCCAACAAATCTATCGTAATTTTTAGGAATGGGTTGGATCCAGCGAATCACTGCATCCAACTTCAACCTATATTTAGCCCAGTCAGCTTTGTTAAAATTCCATCTAGGTTGGGGAGTAGAGTTCACGAGTGGAATTTGGATTCCTACCTCAAGAATTACTGGACGATGTTGAGAGCGTGGAAAACCTTGTAAGACAGCCCTAGATATTGGAATAGGGTGACGTTGTTCGTTTTTTGTGGAAAAACAGAGGTCGGGATTGTAATCGCTTCGCCATCTTGCAGATCTAAAGGTTTTCAAGTCTTTCGCATCATATACCAGGAACATGTTGTTATCATCCGCCCAGTCGGTCAGTTGCACGCCATTGGTATTATTATTTGAGTAGGAACACTGAGTGTGATGGCTATTGAAGTCACCAGCATATATTGCTGGGTGATGAAATAATGGATTTGCCAATAGCAGGTACTAAAGTACGCGTGGTTGTTACACCCATAGATCCAAAATTTTAAATTTCACATATGTTCCCGAAAATATATTAAATTTTTTTTTTTTTTTTTTGTATAGTATTTGTGCGAATTCCATTTCGTAACTTTGAGCTTTAAATCGATATAATCGATGTCATCAACTATCTTCACTTAGTTTTAGAAACATGTATTACATACAATTGCAAGACAACAACATATTTGGTGTCGATAAAAGAAATTTAAGATCATGATGAGTTAAATTCCAATATATATAATTTTGATTTTTGATATATAAATGTAATTGTTTGTCAGATCATACTTTCATTTCGGATGAATGGTGTATTAATGCATAAACGACAAACATACATACTTTCAATTTTATATATATAGATAGATATCTTTTATATTAACCATCGTATGAAAAAATAGCATTTCCTTCCTACAAGAGATGAAAACAATTTTTGTTTGTCAACTTGCTCTAATCCAGGCATTTCAAACTCATTTTGGTATACGGGCCAAATTTTTCGAAATTTGTTTTCCAAAGCCTTATGCGGGCCACATGTTCTTGGTTTTATTAAAAATTTTAAATTTGTTAAAGAAAACAAAACAAAAATGTATACAGAAATTTATTAGTTTTTAAAAATATGTTTAATAATTCAGTTTTTTTGCTAAATCAAAATTTGGTATTAGTTTTTGGCTTAATGTAATTTTTTATATTGATTCTAAATATTCTTCAGTCAATCTGGCTCGCTTTGCATTTTTATTTATCTTCAATTTGTGAAAAATGTGTTCACATCTATATGTGCTACCAAACATGGATAATATGCGAATAATAAAATGTCGAGTTCTTGGACGATCTGCATAAATAATCGTAAAATTCTAAAATACCAATTTCCTTATGTTTAAATTGACCCTGATAAGGCTTGTCCTAGTTTGATAGGGCCCTGATTATGAGTGTAACGCTTTTTCCTAATCATACTCTGATTGGGGTAGTCGGATCAGGGCCTGATCAAGTTCACCATATAAAACTAAATAGGGCAAACCAGGAGTGAAATACGAAAAAACACATCAGGAACGGATATATTCTAATAAGGCTAACCTTAAAAGTGTTTTCTAATTCAGGTCCGTAACAGTTCCACATCAGATTGCCCTAATAAGGCTTACCATTTCTGGCCCTGATGACACCCTGATTGTTTTCAGGCTTTTCCTAACTAATTTCTACTCGGGCCTATTTCCCAATTTTCGTCAATAATTTCAATGACATCAGAGAGCAAAAATATTGAAATGAGACTCACTACTTTGAAAATCTGAAAACCTCAATTCAAAATCGTCTGCCAACATCAGTTGTTTCTCATATTTTTCAAATTTTAACTCTGGATAATTAAGCAAAAGAGTCTTACAACTAGAAAAATTGCATAAATTTTCTCTTTTCATTTGTATTTTCCATAAGGATATCTTTTGTTTGAATGAATTTATTTGGTCATACAACGACGTTATAAGCAGAGATAGTAACTCCTCATTTTTTGATCCTCATCTTTCACATTTTCTTAGTTTTGAATATTCATATTCGATGAAAAAAAAATAAAGCAAATCCATGAATTTCTTTTCCTTTTTGAACATCTTTGCTCAATAATAGTTTGAACCATATTTTCGTTTGAACAAAGATACTCAAAAATTAATCCTACTTGATAAAGATTGAATACATACTATCACTCTTTTCTAGTTTTGTTTTGTTTTTGAATTGAGGACTTTACATCTTTTTTTCAAATTGATGCTCTTCGATCTTTTTTCAATTGATTTTACTTCGGTCTGAAAGACCTAAGTATTACATTCATGAGCTCAAAGTGAAATTCTTACCCCCACTTTTTTTGACGTTTCTCGACGTTTTAGGACCTCCTGATTCTAAAAAAGCAAAAAAAAAAAAATGTATGTCTGTCTGTCGGCCGGCCGGCCGTCATTACCTACGCTGCAGGGAAAACCGCTGGAGGGATTTCAAAAATTTTTTTTCTAAAAATAGGTATACTTAAGGGACAGGTCCGAAAGGACGCTGTGTTCGATAACTGTACCGGAAGTGTGTCAAAAAAATCATTATGTGTGTCAAAAATAGCAAATTTTCATATTTTTGGCTTAAAAAACGTTCATTTTAAGTGATTACGAGTAGGAACATTGAATTTGGAGAAATCTTGATGGTCGGGATTGGTATGTGAGATCAAAAACTAGATTATTGCATTATAAGTTTGTCAAAAAAATGTTGTCAAGTGTGTCAAAAGAAAGATTTTTATTTATTTTTTTACACAATTTTTTGAAAAAAAAATAAAATTAATTTTGTTTGTTTGAAATGAAGCTTTATTATTATTATTGAGAATTATGGCATTATAAGTTTGTCAAAAAAGTGTTGTCAAGTGTGTCAAAAGAAAGATTTTTATTTATTTTTTTACCCAATTTTTTGGAAAAAATAAAATTGTGTGTTTGAAATGAAATCTAATTATTATTATCGAAAATTATGGAATTATAAGTTTGTCAAAAAAATGTTGTCAAGTGTGTCAAAAGATTTTTATTTAGTTTTTACCTAAGTTTTTGCAAAAAAAATAAAAGTGTTTGTTTGAAATGAAATTTAATTATTATTATATAGAATTATGGCATTATAAGTTTGTCAAAAAATGTTGTCAAGTGTGTCAAAAGAAAGGTTTTTATTTATTTTTTACCCAATTTTTTTAGAAAAAAATAAAATTAATAGTTCGTATGACATGATATTTTATTATTATTATAGAGAATGGCATTATAAGTTTGTCAAAAAAAATGTCAAGTGTGTCAAAAAATGATTTCATTTAATTTTTTAGCCAATTTTTTGGGAAAAAAAATGTAGCTGTTTTTATGACGTAAATGTAATTTAAAATGAAATTGGACATGGAAATTTTTGAATTTGTTATAGTTTTTGAAATATTTTTTGAATCTTGAAAAAGTTTGTATTTTTGATTTTGTAATAATTTTTGCAATATTTTTAGAATTTCGGCAAAAGTTTTAATTTTTGATTTTGTAAGAATTTTTGAAATATTTTTAGAATTTTGAAAAATTTTTAATTTTTGGTGTTATTATAATTTTTGGAATTTTGAAAAAAGTTTCAATTTTTGATTTTGTAATAATTTTTGAAATATTTTTAGAATTTTGGAAAAAGTTTGAATTTTTAAGAATTTTTGACATATTATTGGTATTTAGAAAATATTTAAATATTTGATTTTATTCTAGTTTTTGAAATATTTTTGGAATTTTGAAAAAGTTTGATTTTATTTAATTTAACAATATTTTTGGAATTTTGATTATAATTTTCCGGCAACGTATTGATGTTTCGTGTTAGCTTTGTAATAATTTTTTAAACAGAGATAAAAATTACTTGTACTTTAACAAAGAGCTATGTTTGATGTACATCGCTACCCAAAACTAAAAACCATGTCCTCATAAAAGTTTTTTGCCGAAAACTATATCAAAATCCTTAACCCAGACCGAAGTCTTGATATCTCAGAGCTGTGAGATTTCAGCCCCTCCATATTTTTCTTATTCAGATTTTGATGATTGTTGTTTTGGTAAAATAGAAAATTATTTACAGAATAAAAAATTAGGTTTATGGTTGTTTGTTGTTTATTAATTTGATTATTTAGTTTATTGGAATAAATGGACATTTGTGATTGTATACAGGACTGCAAAAGTATGAATTATTTTACTTCGGTCTGAAAGACCTAAGTATTACATTCATAAGCCAAAAGTGAAATTCTTACCCCCACTTCTTTTGGCATTTCTCGACGTTTTAGGACCTACTGATTCTAAAATAGCAAAAAAAAATGTATGTCTGTCTGTCGGCCGGTCGTCCGTCATTACCTACGAAATCTAGAAAGCCGCTGGAGAGATTTCAAAAATTCTTTCTAAAAATAGGTATACTCAAGGGACAGGTCGGAAAGGGCGCTGTGTTCGATAACTGTACCGGAAGTGTGTCAAAAAAATCATCATTATCGTGTCAAAAATAGCAAATTTTCATATTTTTGGCTTAAAAAACGTTTATTTTAAGTGATTACGAGTAGGAACATTGAATTTGGAGAAATCTTGATGGTAGGGATTGGTATGTGAGATCAAAAACTAGATTATTGCATTATAAGTTTGTCAAGAAAATGTTGTCAAGTGTGTCAAAAGAAAGATTTTTATTTAGTTTTTTACCCCTTTTTTTGGAAAAAAATAAAATTAATAATTAGTATGACATGAAATTTTATTATTATTATAGAGAATTATGGCATAAGTTTGTCAAAAAAATAATGTCAAGTGTGTCAAAAAATGATTTCATTTATTTTTTAGCCAATTTTTTGGAAAAAAATGTAGCTGTTTTTATGACGTAAATGTAATGGAAAATGAAATTGGATATGGAAATTTTTGAATTTGTTATAGTTTTTGAAATATTTTTGGAATTTTGAAAAAAGTTTGTATTTTTGATTTTGTAATAATTCTTGCAATATTTTTAGAATTTTGGAAAAAGTTTTAATTTTTGATTTCGTAAGAATTTTTGGAATAGTTTTAGACTTTTGAAAACTTTTAAATTTTTGATTTTATTATAATTTTTGGAATTTTGAAAAATGTTTCAATTTTTGATTTTGTAATGATTTTTGCAATATTTTTAGAATTTTAGAAAAGTTTGAATTTTTAAGAATTTTTGGAAGGTTATTGGAATTTAGAAAAAGTTTAAATATTTGGTTTTATTCTAATTTTTGGAATTTTGAAAAAAGTTTGGTTTTATTTAATTTTTACAATATTTTTGGAATTTTGAAAGAAATATGAATTTGTGATTTTGTAATATTTTCTCGAAACGCTAAATGGAGAGGTTTTTGAGTAGTTTGCTGAGTGTATCATCTTTTCACTAAATTATGTTAATTTATCTGTTATAATTTTCCGGCATCGTATTGATGTTTCATGTTAGTTTTGTAATAAATTTCTAAACAGAGATAAAAAATACTTGTACTTTAACAAAGAGTTATGTTTGATATACATCGCTGCCCAAAACTAAAAACCATGTCCTCATAAAAGTTTTTTGCCGAAAACTATATCAAAATCCTTAACCCAGACCGAAGTCTTGATATCCAAGAGCTGTGAGATTTCAGCCCCTCCATATTTTAATGGTTGGGTTTTAGATTTTGCTTGATATACAAATAAATAATATATAACAACTAATGATTGTTTTGTAGTTTCATTTGCACAATATTTAATTTTTTTAAATTATTGATTTAATTTAAAAGTTATTGTTTTGGTTTTTGTCAGACAATTTATTAAAAACTACAATATTTGAAAACAAACGATTCCACTGTTTAAGAAAATATGTGGCGTCAATTAGTAATTGTCAGTTAGAAACCGTTTCATTTGCGCGTAGCGGGAAGTACATCAACTCAATAGGACTCCATGGGAAAACGGATATGAAACTTTCCACCGAGGTTTGATTACTAATCTTTTTAGAATTTGGTTTGGCTTGATTATTTTGATAATATGATTTCGGCTATGATTTGATGATTTTTAAAATATGGTTTTGGTGTTGATGATTTTTACCTGAAGATAAACTATACTGGTTTTAACATTATTTAGGGGATTTTTCCATCGGTTTTGTTTTGTTCATATTGGTTTTGTTTTACTGTTTTTAGCGGTGTGAACCCCACCGTATTTCGCCGTATTTTCTGTTCAATGGCTGGATTAAAACAATTAAAATTTAATTTGTATCGCAGAGATAACGAAAACATTTAAAGTGATTATCGTGAGAAAATCTATGTAAGCACTACTACAGCTTTTTGTGAATATTTTCGAAGTCCTTAATTCTAATTTGATTAATTTAATTTATACTAGATCAATTTTAGAGTAAAATTAAGCCCTCAGCAATTTGCCGTCAACATTTCTGAAAAACTATAAATGGAATGCATACAAGATCTCTGTATAATTTAAGAAAAATTTGTCATGTTTGAGATAGGATTTGATGCAATGAATTTTATTTCAATGATTCTTATTTATATAAGATGCAAAAACACGTGTTAAGTTAAAGTATTCATACATTTTCATTTTTCATGGAAACGACGAATTTATTTTAAGCAAAACTTTTTAATCCCGTTGGATTAATTTGAAATATCCGTTAGAATGACGTGACCTTGGCAAAAATCCTACGTGAAACTGCAAGTCTCTTGCAAGTGTTGTATAGGATCTGCCGAGAAACATACCTGACCCTTGAAAGAACTTTCATTTGATTTGTACTTAGCTCACATGAAACCTTGCAAGAATCATATAGGACAAAACAATATCCTGAATGATTAATTCAAGAATCTTGTTTGATTAATTCAAGAATCTTGTTTGATCTTGTATGATCTTGTAAACTTCTTGTACCAATTCTCTACACGAAATGATCATGATCATGTAAGTTCCTATATAATTTTTCTGCAGGAATTTTCAGTAGGGGAGGCTTTATATAAGCACATTAAAAATACTGATCGATAGATTGAAGGTATTTGTACCCATAATAAAATATATAAAGGAATAATTTCATTCATTTAATATAGTAGTAAATAATTATATGGGGTTTAACACTAAAGTATTTCAAGTGATACGAATTACTTCTATCCTATAAAACTTTTTAAAATAAACCATAACTTAGCAACGTTACAGTGTTACATACATTGACACCTTTACAGCCTTAGATACGACACATAACCTACCGTATTGCGGCTGACAACGCATACCTTGCCTTTAGTTTATCTTCTAAGCATCGATCATATCCAGCTACCAATGATAGAAATTTGTTCATTAATTTTATCACTGAAGACCTAAAATATTTAATGCGGGAATGTACTCTTGATTTCAATCGAACCAAAACAAAATTATATCGTCTTTCACGGCTTAAAGATTGTCACACTTATATTTGGTTAAAATATCCCTTTGTAAAAGAATTTATTTTCAGAAAATTATTTTAATATAGGAATATTAAGTGGAATTCATTGCCCATTTCCCTTTTTACTGATGAATTGAAATGTCCAAAATTTAAAGAAAATGTCTTTCACCATATAAACAATTAGCCTAACTATTCTATCTAACCTCATTTCTGTTTTTTGTCCAAATTCTTTATTTCCTAGTTGACATTAGATTTTCGGATATTCAAAGAATTTTAGTAAAAAATATTTCATATTTACTATGTTAAACATGTCCAACTAACTAATTCATAAAAATAAAAAAGTTATTAAAATTCTCAGTGCGAAATAAATGCCAAAATAATTCATAACCAATAAATAATTCATTACAATTATTTCAAGCTCAGCACTTACCTATTATTCAGAAATTTTATTTGTCCATAATGTCAACTGAGAAAGCCAAATCTTGTATAAAATCAACTTTTTAGTTCAGAGCAGTCATGATATTCCCTGTCTCCTCACCGATTTCATTTAATGATTACCACATATTTTATACTTCGTGAACTTTTGTTCTTCCATTTTCCTCGATTCGGCTGCTTTTTCGTTCAGCAAGCTCCTAAAAATGCCAATTTCCCGGGATCTTGCAAATTTGCTACCACAATTTTTTTAACTATGGGGGTAGAAATTTGTTTTAGAACACGAGGGAAACCTTGTCCGACAAAAATGTGTCTGCTATTGTCGAGACTGGCAATTGACATTTTGGCATGTTTGGGTTGAGGATAATGGCAGATACAAAAGTTTTCAGACTTGTCAAGGACAGGCGCCTCACGAAGTATAAAATATGTGGTAATCATTAATGAAATTGGCGAGGGCCCAGGGACTATAATCTTTAATTTAGAAAAAAATTACGATTTCGTTCAACGGCTGTAAAAATCTTAAAATTTATGATTTAAAGGGCAACGCACTTCGGTATAATGTTGCAAATCTTCGTAATCACACCACTGTTATTCGTTAGTTTTGAATCGTATCTTGGTAACTACGGGCGTACAATTTTAAAAGTTATGGATAATTTGTGTTTTATGTGTAAAAAGTCAGATTCGGAAGGTGAATCATTAGTGAATGTAGTGCGTGGTAGAAAAAATCTAAGAACTGCAAGTATCGATCGAAACGACGGTCTTATTGATTATTTAAAAACCGTAACCTCTGTACAAGTGCATGAAAAGTGCCGAACTGTGTCCTCGTGTAATTATAAAGTTAACAAAACTGCATAAACAAAGCAGTTATCAAATCTTCCACAAACGAGTCCAGCAGCTCACCAACATTTCAACCGTATTTATTATCAAGTTCAGACTTGGTTAGGGCATGATTTAGAACCCCAGAATTGGGGTTGGATAATGAGTGATGAATTCCTGGAACCTGTTATGACAATGAATCCACCAGCTCCGGAGGAATTGCTTAACACAATATTTTGCAACTGCAAGAATGATTGTGGTTCGCGATGTGGATACAGAAAAGCAGGGTTGCAGTGCTCTTTAGCTTGCGGCCAGTGTTATTGGCCAGCTTGTCTTAATGCTTCACCACACCAGAGTGATATCAATGAAGACGGTACTCTTGATCCCGAAATTCTGGAAGAATAGTCAAATGACGTTGAAGACGAGAACACAGAGGAATTTGAAATTTTACAGCGACTGGAAGACAATGATGAAGAAGAAGAAGAAAATTGAAATTAGAACTTATAGTTTTTATTATTATTATTCAATTTTTTAAATTTCAACGTTCATAAATGTATGGAATGGTATTTTTCAATAAAAACATTAATTAAAAATTTAATTCTTTTCTTTTTATTTAGTTAGGAAGTAATTAATATAAATCAGATTAGAATTAAAAATTAATTAAAGTATTTCCCTTAATAAATTTATAATTACACGAGAAGGTAAGTGTTATTAAATGAATAGATACTGAATTATTGAAAAAAATATTAATTATAACGTAATAGTTAATAAAAAATGCAAATTATTTAGAATTATATATTGTAACGTCGGCTTTATGCTAATTAACATGATAAAACCAATCCCTATTCCTGATCTGACTCAAACACAATTAACGTTTCATTTTCATTTTTCCATTACAATAGTTAAATTTTTCTCCTAACACAGACCAGCTTCAATTCGATAAATATAAGAACGCACCCGTTTTTTTTGTTCAGTTGCTTGACTTTCTTTTAAACAAAAAAAATAGAAAACGTCAAAGAGAAACACATTTTTGGCAATTTGCAAATTTTTGATATACTCACTCGATGTTTGACTTTCAAACTATAAAAAAGTTAAGTTTTTTTTTTAGAATAAAAATGCTAAGTTGATTTGTGCAAATAAATAGATCTGTAAAGTAAAAAAAAATAGCACAATTAATTATAAAATTAACCAAAGATATATATATGCAGATAATAAAAGTATAGAAGAAAGGAAGAATCTTGTTTATTAGATTGTTTGGTTATGAATTTCTCATGTTCATATGGCGAATATTGACATCCAATATTAAACAAATAGCTAACACAGTGAGTAAAGATATACTATCTTCAAATTATTGGGATACGAACGAGCTGGGGCTGTATAATAGTGGACGCTGATCAATTAAAAACAAAACCAGTATCTTGTATGGATTCGGAGGCTGGAGTTGATCCGACTAAAATTTACATAAGATCGATCATTCCACGCATATAATTGGAATATTTTGGAGTACTCATGTTCATTGGCAGACTTGTGAAACCAAACATTTTTCAACAAACTGGAGACTTTGGAATTTACTGTTATCAACTTAATTTACCAGCTAAGTTTTTTTTATCATTATTATTTTTGTTAAATCTTTCCTTTTTTTTAGTATATTATCAATGAATTTTTAATACATGTTTGAATATCTCCTTTTGATATAGAATGATAAGATAAATATTGAAATATAAGAGATTTCCATAGATCTGGTTTCGTCATTGGAAACAACCCGTGTTTCCGGATGAAAATTAATCGGTTTCTTTTTGTACGATCAGTTTTATAGTATAATAAGATCTCGGTAAGATAGTTAATTTTGTTAAAGAAAAGTCCAAGTGAATTACAACAGTAATTTAACATACGTGGCTCCGTGACAGGGCACAATAACAAAGTGGCAGCCGAAACGAACCCCTGGTGGAACCAGGTCAGGTTTTAGATATTCATTTCTTTATACCGTAATTACGGTAAATAAATTTTTGCTTTGTTGTGAATTTTTGGCGCGCAAAGTTTTGGCGTAATAATTTTGGGCGTTGTCAACCAGTTTTTGATTTTTTTATTAATAATATTTTTTTTTTGATAAAATTTTTTGTAAAACAGTTTGGTGTTTTATATATTCCTTTTTGGATATATATATTTATATTTTTTTTGATAAACCAGATATTGGTTTTTTTTGTTGTTTTTGAAATTTTTTGGAATTGATAGAGAATATGTATACGATGAGGGGTCAGGGGTTGATAAGGAGGTGTCGACCAGGGGGGTTTGAGCCCTGGATGGATGAGGTGGAAGAGAGAGAGCAGATAGAGAGAAAGGAGAAGATGAATGAGGCGATGAATGTGGTGAAAGGAATTATAAATGTGGTTATGAATGAGGTGAAAGATAAGTTATATCTGGAGATTATGAATGATATCTACGAAGAGCAGTATGATAAGTTCCTGGATGTGCTGATTTATGAAATAGCGAATGAGATGAATACGGTGGGTGATATAGTGAATGAGGAAGTGCATGAGGAGGTGAATGAGATGAATATGGTGGTTGATGTGGTGGATGAGGAAGTGAATGTGGGCTGGCGAGAAAGAAGGAGGATTAATAAAAATAGGAGCTCTCATCTGAAAAGAAAGGAGAAGAGGAAGAAGGAAAAGGAGGGTCGCTTGGTCGTGGAGCTGGGAGCTTCCTCGACCAAGAGTACTCAAACTGAGGAGCTGGTTGAGGAGGTCCCCATCTCACCGACCACGCGAAAGGAAGAGGAGTGGTCTGGTCCACAGGAGGCCCCTGTTCCTCATTGTATAATTAGTTAAGACTAATTTTTTTTTAATTTTGAAAAAAACCGTTTTGGGACAGCAATTTTTTTTGGAGATTGTTTTTTGTGCTGTCATCTGCTTTTAGTAATACTAATTGTTTTTTTAATTTGGAAAAAAGAAAACCGTTTTGGGGAAGCAGTTTTTTTTTGATATTTTTTTTATGCTACCACGTACATATTGTACATATTTTTGGTATACTATTGTACATATCTTTTGTATATCCTGTACATATTTTTTTTATATACATAGTACAATTTTTTGTACATAATGTATATTTATATTTGGTTATATATTGTACATATTCTTGGATGATGCAATTAATTTATATATGAAATTAATCGTATGTTTTTTCTGATTGTGGTTAAGTCATGTTTTTATGAGTTTTAGGATGTTATTAACGTAATAAAAGTTAACATTGACCAAACAGTTTTCAACGGTTTTGTATAAGTTTAAATCTTTCGTCACTACTTTCAAAGTATTATTGGTCTGTGTTTATGGAAGTACAATTGAAAATAATTAATTCCCATCAACTTTATAGAGTGAGCCGGATCCAAATCAATATCTCTACATTTGTCATCATAATTCCGCGAATGTACGTATACATATCTCGTATGAGTCCATTTTAGCTACCACCATTTTTTTTAAATTATTTTTTTATTGCGATTAATTTTAAAAAATGGTATAAATATAGAAACAATTATTCTTAGCTAACATTTATTTTTTGTTTTGAATACAATAAATAAAGCGAAAGATTTGACCTGAACAAATATATTAGAATTAATAACCTAAAAATTAGTAAGCTTAGTTTTAAATTTAAAATAATCGTAATTTTTTTAAATTACCAAGTTATTATTTAGTCTGAAGATTTAATTTAATTAATTTCATGTAAAACCTTATTAACACATATTATATATTTCATGTTTCGATTTAGCATTTTTAAATAGGGAATTGTTTGGATTATGGATAAATTATGTAGTATTTAGGTTTATTGATTCACTTTCTTCAGCGGTAGGCCTAACAAGCCATCCATGGGGCTTATCCCCTTAACATTGATGTCGTTCTTAGATCGCCTATGGCCATCGGGGTTATGCGATCGAAGAACATTGGTTTCTTCTCTTCATTCGGCGAGGAAGTTCTCAGGGACGAGGAGTGGTGTTGCTGTGTTTGTACTTAGGTGCAAACCAGTAGTACCATTCTTTGCTCAGAGGCTTCTTCGGTGTAATGAAGAGAAGAACCAATTGTACTTTGCTTTCAGGATCAGAGGCTTCACCTCATACAAATTCAAAAACCTTTCCACTTTTCCATTTAGCTTTTCAATAGAACAATTTTTCATAGAGTTTAGGATTTGAAGTCTGGTGCTCGGGAGCGTTCCTCAACTTTCGCATTAGGTTTAGTTGTAATTTATTTGTAGGTTAAACAAGCACAACTGGGTCAGTAGAAATGGACCTAGTGTCTAATCGTGACAGTTGTGATTGTTTTATTAGGTTGGGGAGAATCTGTTCTGTAGAATCTGGTCGTTAGGGGCTTTTCTAGTCAGTTCTCACATGCATTGTTGGAGTGGGCTCGCGAGCGCGGGAATTCAAATTTGAACAATATGGATATTGTAGCCATACTTACTTTTTACAATTGTCTCCAGACGAATCTTGATTTTGGGAATCTCTTATATTATTAAATAAAAATAAAATAAATCAAACAAATTTTTCAAAAATTAAATAAATAAAAATTTTTATTAAATAAAATAATTTTTTTTTTAAATTAGGTAATATTAGGTAAATAAGTAAATACAAATTTTTCTATTAAATACGCATAACATCAAGAAATAAATATTCTTTATTTTTTTAAAAAAATAAATCAATATTTGGAGCTAAGACGGTGCATCCAATAAATAAGCATTTTTTTCAAATATTTTTATTTTTTTCAATTTCTTTTAAAAATAAATAAATATTCTTAGGGGTGCTATCGTCAATAAACAATTTTAGATATATGATTTTTCTAAATTTCAGATATCTGGAATTAGAAATAAATAAATTATTTTATAGATATCACAATATTTTAAGTATTTTTTTTTAAAAGGAAGTCAAGCAACTTTGAGCAAAACAACTAATTCTTTTCTCATTAAAATCTGTCCTTGCGAAAAGAAAATAACTTTTTTCTTTGTGTTTTCGAATTGGGGGTGTTCTGTGTTTTTACTTTTGCGTTTTACATTTCCATCGGTCGATTTTACCGGGCGTATTAATCCACTTAATTTAGTGATATTGTTTTTTTGCTATTGGTTTTGTTATTGTTGTTCGCATTCGGGAATTTTACAACTTATTATATAAAATGTCAAGTCAAATAGACATTGACCATCCATTTTATGGATTGGAACCCAGCGAGCTGCAAATTGAATGTCTGGTTCGAGGTGTGGATTTCAGAGGGGTCAATTGGGCAGAGGAACTTCGAAACCACGCGGTACAAGGTCAAGTTCCATTAACTGTATCTCACGCGAGAGATTTGGTAGCTGAGTCTCAAATGGTGGTGCAGGCAGCACAACTAATTGTGGATCAGATACGTAGACTTCAGCCACCGATTAATCAGCCATTCTTAGATGGTCTGGCTAATCGTGTGTTGCACTATACAGGGAGGATGAATAGGTTGGGTTCTCGCGATGATTTGCAAGAAGCCCGCACCTACGCTATCTCCCAATTGTCACGCGCTTGGGATATAATAAGATCGTTGTCGACACGTCCAGTTATGCAGAGTAAACCAGGAGGATCATCTGTACCATCCGAATCGCCTGCGTTTCAGCCAGATGAGAGATCCACTCCAATACCAGTACAGCCAATAACTGATACGATACACAGTTTAAATCGTGGGTATCAACAACAACAAAGACGGGCAGAACAATTGCCACCATCGTGTTTTCAACAATCAGGTTTAAGAGCGGAGGACTTCGCATTACCACAACTGGGTTCATCGTTCCAAGCTGAGCAAATATACATCAATCCGGCATTGGTACAGCAGCCTCTGAATTATCAACCGATACCACAGGAGCAGTTGCAACAATTTCAAACAAATTATCCACAAGCTCCATTAACAGCACCACCACCATACAACCCACTTCCTCAGGTATCTCGTGTCGCGGCTCCAGCATTGTCACCGGGAGCATACCGAGGGGTACGTAGGAACAATTTGAGTCGTTATGACTCAAATTGGGTTCCGAACTTCACAGGGGATGGTCACTCTCCTGATGTTCATGAGTTTATTCATCGAGTGGAGGCGGCTGCAAGGAGAGACCGTGTGTCCTGGGACGACCTGAGGTCGATCGTTCCACGGTACCTCAAGGCAGCTGCCGATAGATATTATTTGAATTTGACTCATGAATATGAGGAGGTGACTTACTCAGTGCTTAGGGAAGGACTCCTACGCACCTTCGGTACGCTCACCGATGATAAAGCGGTATTACGTGTTCTTTTGAACCGTAAACAGAAAGTCAAAGAGAGCGTTTATGAGTATTTAGTTGAAGTGGGTTCGTTGAATCGAAGATTAGTTCGACCATTTGCTGCAGCTGAATTATTAGAAATCGCTAGGGAAGGACTGAGTGTAGAACTGAAAAACGCTACACTTGCAGCAACAATTACAACTATGGACGAGCTTCGGACATTGTGTCAGAAGTTCGAACGTTTGTGGTCTACACCAGTCCCAACCAGAATGTCAAACTTAAGGATTAGCGAACTACAGCAAGTGGACGACTATGAATCAGAAATAGATCCAGAACAAGATGGATATATTGAAGCTGTGGATACACAACCTAGAAGAATTCTGCAACGACCTGTGATATCATCTGGTAATACTAATCAACCTGGTCCATCAATGTCCAGACAACCAATTGTCTGTTTTAGATGCGGGGTAAATGGACATCGAGCTCCTGATTGCTCTAAGAATCGGATAAAATTGCACTGCTGGAAATGTAACAAGCCGGACGTTATATATGCAAATTGTTCATATTGTCACCCGTCGGTAAACTACCGTCCGAGAGTACATGCTTCGGGGATGGTACCCTCGGTTCAACATCCAATGAGCCCGAAGAAAACGACGAGAGATGTAGCAACGCAGGACGATCGATCACCACTCAGGAAACCAGAATAAAATCACCTAGTACATTTAATTTCCCATCATTACATCGAACATATTTTAGACGTCTTGAACGTAACATTAGATATTGGAGGATGAGGAAATTATTTCGTAAAGCTTGTATTTCATCTATCCTTTCAGAAACAAAGGACCCTCGGCCGCGATTGACAATTAGGATTTTGGACAAAAATATTTCAGGATTATTGGATAGTGGAGCTTCCATCACAATACTTGGAAGAAATTCCTTGGAATTATTGGAATCATCAGGTACAACCTACCGTAAATACACTTCGTGTATTCGTACGGCGGATGGTACTGCAAATAAAATTTTGGGTTACATAGAAGTTCCAATAACTGTGAATGGCTCCACTAAACCAATGCGGTTTCATATTGTCCCTGGACTACGAGAAGAGCTCTACCTGGGCATAGATTTCTGGGAGAAATTCGGTATTGTTCCTTCTTTTGTTAGTGAACTGACTCGTACAGAGCCAACAACTTTAAATACACACAACCTCACCACTGATCAGCAACATGAATTGGATAGCATCAAGGATTCTTTCCCGTCATTTGAAGTGTCTGGGCTCGGAAAGACTTCTTTGGTTGAACATGTCATCGATGTTGGGGATAATGCACCTGTTAAACAGAGGCATTACCCCACATCGCCGGCTGTTCAACTAAAGGTTTATGCCGAACTCGACCGGATGCTTCAAATGGGCGTGATCGAAGAGTCTAACAGTTCTTGGTGCTCGCCAGTGGTCTTGGTACAAAAACAATCTGGTAAAAACAGATTGTGTATTGATAGCCGTCGTGTCAATTCACTCACAAAAAAGGACGCATACCCACTTCCCTTGATTGATGGCTTACTAGGTCGTCTAAATAGCACAAAGTACATTTCCAGTATTGATCTCAAAGATGCTTTCTGGCAGATTCCTCTGGCAGAAGCATCTAGAGACAAGACAGCCTTCACAGTGCCTGGTCGTCCATTGTATCAATTCCGGGTTATGCCCTTCGGATTGTGCAATGCTCCCCAGACGATGTGTCGGCTAATGCACAAGGTGATACCACATCAATATCACGAAAATGTCTTTGTTTATTTAGATGATCTATTGGTAGTCTCTTCCACGTTCCAGGAACATATGGAATTGCTGTCCAAAGTCTCTTCATTGTTAAGAGCGGCTGGGTTAACAATAAACCTCAAGAAAAGTAAATTTGTTTGGGTCTTCGAACAGACCCTGACAAGGTAAGAGCTGTAGCAGAGTACCCAGCTCCATCTACAGTAAAACAAATACGACGTCTTTTAGGAATGGCTGGTTGGTACCAACGTTTCATACCAAATTATGCAAGCGTGGTATCACCAATTACAGATTTATTAAAAAAGAGTTCGGGAAAATTGAAATGGACATTAGAAGCTCAAGCTGCTTTCGAAAATTTAAAACGATTGCTGACTACAGCACCAGTATTAATTAACCCTGATTATAATAAAGAGTTCTTTATTAGATGCGATGCAAGTCTGACAGGGATGGGTAGTGTGTTGTATCAGGTTGATACTGACGGACAAGAGTGTCCGATAGCCTTCATGTCGAAGAAACTTAACAAAGCTCAGAGAAATTACTCAGTTTCTGAGCTTGAATGTCTTGCGGCAATTCTGAGTGTGAAGAAATTCAGGGGCTATGTTGAAGGTCACCGATTTACAATTGTGACTGATCACTCAAGTCTGAAGTGGCTTATGTCACAGAAGGACTTGAGTGGCCGTCTGGCTAGGTGGAGCCTAAAACTCCAACACATGGATTTTTCCATTGTCCACCAAAAAGGTACCCAAAATATAGTCCCTGATGCTCTATCTCGTCTTTATGACGATACACACGAGGAATTGACGGAAGCATTATTACATCATGTTAACGACATTAAAATCGACAATGAGGGTTGTCGGCACAAAGAATATACTGATATGATAGCTAAGGTTCGTTCATCACCCAAGGACTTTCCATCTGTTAAAGTCGTGGACGATAAGCTATACATACGTATTGAGCCAAGACCTGATGCAATACCCAACGATGTTCCTGTGTGGAAGCTCTGGATTCCAAAACCGATGACTTTAAGCATGATTCAGAAACATCATAATGATAGTACTGCTGCACATGGAGGTGTTAAAAAGACATTAGAATTACTTCGACGTCTTTATTATTGGCCGGGCATGGCGTCACAGGTACACAACTATGTTGTGTCCTGCGACACATGTAAACAAACAAAAGCCACGAATCAGATATTGCGTCCTCCGATGCAATATCAATTCGAAACAGCACGTCCATGGCAGAGAGTCTATATAGATTTTTTGGGACCGTACCCTCGTTCTACACTTGGCAATACGGTGTTACTGATAGTTCTGGATCATGCTACGAAGTTTGTAATACTGAAACCGCTTAGAAACGCAACTTCACCGAAGGTGAATGCTTTTCTAAAGAATGAAGTGTTTCTTACTTATGGGGTTCCAGAGTTTCTACACAGTGACAATGGCAAGCAGTTCACTAGTAGGAACTTTCAAAGTCTTTTGTCAGATTTCGGCATCAAACATATTAGGACTGGTGTTTATAGTCCACAGAGTAACGCGTCAGAGCGGGTCAACCGATCAGTTTTAGCAGCAATCCGAGCGTTCTTAAAAGGTCAACATACCAAGTGGGATGCACAAATTGGTGAAATTGCATATGCACTGCGAGCTGCAGTACATTCTGCGACAAAGTACTCACCGTACTATTTGCTATTCGGTCAACATCCGATATCAGATGGTAACATTTATCATCTGATGAGATCACTTCACATGCTGGGTGAAGATATTGGTGAGGAAATCGAACGCTCTGATCACTTGACCATGCTCAGAAATCGAGTGCAACAGAACCTGTCTGTAGCTTTTAAGAAATCACAACATCATTATAACCTGCGATCTAAACTACGAACCTTCGAACCACAACAACGTGTGTATGTACGGCAGCATCATTTGAGTGACGCTACTAAGAAATTCTCGGCGAAATTGGCTCCAAAGTTCTTACCTGCAATGATTAAAACTAAGATTGGAAATGTACTTTATGAGTGCATAGATATGAGCGGTAAGAATCTTGGAGTTCATCATGCGAAGGATATCAGGGAATGATGTCTTTTCGTTAGGTAGGGTCGTTCCTCTGGCTAGTTGTCGTCGCTGTGGTTCACATCTTCTGGGTCATACTTGCTGGTAGTATCGGGGTGTCAATAGTGCTGACGTTTTGATGGATGGTCGGTCTCAATACTCAGTGGAGTTCCTCGCGGACTTCATGAGTGTAGGGATTGGTCATCGGTCGTGACGCCAGTGGCTGTTGATACTCCGTTCCCAGGTACAACTTTTTAATAAATGCAGTTCGGTGGTTTCCTGTCATGAAAGGGATGGCGACGTTTTTTTGTGACTTCAAGATTGAAAGTCTTGCTTAACATCTTGAATTCATGGTTTGTAACGTCGGCTTTATGCTAATTAACATGATAAAACCAATCCCTATTCCTGATCTGACTCAAACACAATTAACGTTTCATTTTCATTTTTCCATTACAATAGTTAAATTTTTCTCCTAACACAGACCAGCTTCAATTCGATAAATATAAGAACGCACCCGTTTTTTTTGTTCAGTTGCTTGACTTTCTTTTAAACAAAAAAAATAGAAAACGTCAAAGAGAAACACATTTTTGGCAATTTGCAAATTTTTGATATACTCACTCGATGTTTGACTTTCAAACTATAAAAAAGTTAAGTTTTTTTTTTAGAATAAAAATGCTAAGTTGATTTGTGCAAATAAATAGATCTGTAAAGTAAAAAAAAATAGCACAATTAATTATAAAATTAACCAAAGATATATATATGCAGATAATAAAAGTATAGAAGAAAGGAAGAATCTTGTTTATTAGATTGTTTGGTTATGAATTTCTCATGTTCATATGGCGAATATTGACATCCAATATTAAACAAATAGCTAACACAGTGAGTAAAGATATACTATCTTCAAATTATTGGGATACGAACGAGCTGGGGCTGTATAATAGTGGACGCTGATCAATTAAAAACAAAACCAGTATCTTGTATGGATTCGGAGGCTGGAGTTGATCCGACTAAAATTTACATAAGATCGATCATTCCACGCATATAATTGGAATATTTTGGAGTACTCATGTTCATTGGCAGACTTGTGAAACCAAACATTTTTCAACAAACTGGAGACTTTGGAATTTACTGTTATCAACTTAATTTACCAGCTAAGTTTTTTTTATCATTATTATTTTTGTTAAATCTTTCCTTTTTTTTAGTATATTATCAATGAATTTTTAATACATGTTTGAATATCTCCTTTTGATATAGAATGATAAGATAAATATTGAAATATAAGAGATTTCCATAGATCTGGTTTCGTCATTGGAAACAACCCGTGTTTCCGGATGAAAATTAATCGGTTTCTTTTTGTACGATCAGTTTTATAGTATAATAAGATCTCGGTAAGATAGTTAATTTTGTTAAAGAAAAGTCCAAGTGAATTACAACAGTAATTTAACATACGTGGCTCCGTGACAGGGCACAATAACAATATTTATCAATAATTTATAAACTTTAAACAACATGTTTTGAATCGGGACTACAGGTTGACCTCGAATGATATTGTAAATAGTTAAATACTGCGCGCGCTCTGCCCTCTATCTCGAAAATGGTTCAATATATAAAAAATGTTTAAACAAAAGTTGTAGAGAATTTAATCCTCTATAATATTTATTTCAAATAGCATAAAGCCCATAGGAAACGAGATATTTGCAATAAATGTGTAAAAAATCGATTTTTTGACCTTTGACCTTGGAATATCTGTAATCGCGGACACCCTACGATAAGTAGGTTTTGAGACAAAATTTAGAGTGCCAAAATAAAGGTTTATACAAGTTTACAGCTGACTATCTTTCATTCTGAGGTGAAACCCCTAATATTCCTGGACTATATCGCGAGATAATCTTTAAATTTGTAACCTCTGTTATTGGTCAACAATCCAAACCCATTTTTCAGCAAGCGTTAAAATGATTTTCAAACTCTTTGTCTGGATTTTTAGTCATGTAAATTGCTTATACCTTTATGCATATTCTCATATTCTAGAGCTAAACAACTTTTTCTAAAATGACAATAGCTTTTGATGTTTTGCTTTACAGAAATCTTCTATCCGTAAATATCCTGATCCCAGCGTATGTCTTTAGAGCGTTGAGAACGACAAACATTCTCGCACTACGCAAGGGACTGTTTCTTCCTTCAAGACAAAATTGGCATGACCAGACATTTGCTAATCCACTACTAAAGAACTCTGTTTGCACTTTCGTCTAAACAATAGAATTCCAATTGATCTGCTAACCAAAAGTTACACAAAGGTATTTCTCACTATTCTAATAGCGAGAAGTCAAGACATTATTATCAATGGAAATAAGAGTAATAAGGATAAAGACATGCTTGGTTTTTCACAAATTAATTGGCGTACTTGCTAAAAAAATACACACAAAAATATTTTTAATTCGGGACCCATAATCAAAGACAAAGCATCTGGGCTTATTACGAAGGTCTGGGACACTCTGTATACAAGGATTTCGGTCAAATCCAGAACTTACATATATCATCACACAAAAGCCCCGATATGCATCTTGTGGCCAGGCTACTCTCAGGTGACTAAAGCCTGGAGATGCTCAGTTATATGGAACAACTATGAAGAAATGGCAGATATACTTATTGTGTTCCACTACATATCTTCCGTACGATTTCATCACTTCTCCGCCAATACACGAATTGGGCTGTAAAAAATCTGGATGGCATATAGTACGTTGTGACATTCATAGCATGTGTCGGATCACTTGTAAAAACTCTTGGGAGCTGAAGTGAATAAAACTCCTATGTTTAATACAGTAAGGCAACACGAACGACAACACCACAATCTATGTAAAAGTAAAGCGAAGATAACCCAAAGGGCATAAATAAAGATGTTGGTATTCTTTTGAAAGGGGACGAGATGAGCAACTTTAGGAAAGCGCTCGATATTTTGGACAAAACCAAAGTTGGTGTCGAAAGATTGGTTCAAACCATTTTGACGTTTTTTAAGATTGGTTCAAACCATTTTGACGTTTTTTAAGTTTAATTTTTAATGTGTCACAAAAAAACCATACGCTAAATAAATAAATTTTGACGTTTAAACCATCCAAAAAATGTCTCTTAGATTGTTTATAATCTGGAATCTAGTTTTTGGACAGATGCATTTTTGAGCAATTACACACCTCTTACATTCCTCTTTGCAGTGGGATGCAACCTGAAATCGCAAGTACAATAAGAAGTCGTTTGAATAATAAAGTTTTCATTCTTACATTGAATCTTTATTTTCCGTTTGATTCAGCATATCTTCAAATAGGAGCTGTTGGATCAGAATGTTTCGATCTATGGCAGATTATAATTCTACTGGTTTGACAATTCTGACTAGCTCTCTCCCTCACCATATTCGCATAACTTGAATCAACATCGATTGAACCTATACCTGCTTTGTTGAGGCTTTAAGATGTTTTAGTTGGAGGGTTCTCAAAGAGTTGTCTCGCCGGCTTCTCTTATAGGACCACCTCAAGACCAGGTAAAGATGATCAATAGATAAATCAGCCCAATCATCTCAGCCCTTTTGTCCATGGAGAGGTTTTGGTAAAGAAAGAGTTCTGGAGTATCCTATTGTGAAGAGTTTCTGACCTCTAATTCTAGCTGTTCCAGATAATGAATCTTCAAAAACTTGTTTTAATCTCCATGTGCCATGTTCCAAAAAATCACATTCGTATATGAGAGGCAGGGGTAGAGGAGCTTCAAGATTTTGACTATTTTTGTCTTGGTTTTTCTATTTTCACAAGGCACAATACTACGGCGGGATACCAAGACTTGAGTTGTGCCAATGGAAACTGATCAAAAGTACCACCTGCTAATCGATCCCTTGACCTTGTGACCAACCATTTGCGAGCATCCTGGTAGCTGAAACAAGAAACCTCAGATTACCTGAGCATGGCACCTCTGATTCGATTGTCATTAAGTTCGGTCTCTATCATGATTTTTGGTATTGGTTTATTTGGGTCAACTATTAAGAAGCCTACATTTTTTAACAACTCGTTCTAGGTTAGAGCAACGAGATCATAGCTTGCTTGTCTATTGTTATTGTTGTCCTATTTGGCTTCAAAAGCTAAGACTCTCAAAAGATTTTACCACTTACCACTTATATTAATTTTGTGATTTACTCTTTTCGAGCACATTTCGTCAACATGCTTGAGCTCATGAGCTCCAATCTTAGGTCTATAAGACTCATTTAAGTTTAATATTATTATTTGCAGCTATGTTATTTTAACGATAATCTCTGATGAGTTATGTTTATAACTTTTATGACTATTGTGTTTTCTAGATTAAAATTCATTTCTCTTTTGGCACACATTCATTCATTCAATGCCTCTTTCCAATTCTACCCACCATCTGTAATTAAATTTGAGTTAATTTAATTTTATTGAGCAAATTATTCAACTAATATAGTTATTAGCTCTTAGTTAGTTTTTCAGAAGTTTTAATACTTCTGCTACTCATATGTTATTTTTTGTTGACATTTCATCTTTAAATTGACAGATTATCATTAATTTTTAATTATGTATATTAAATTTTTATACATAAATTCATATCAACTTTCACTTCAAACAAGAATATTATTAATTTTGAAAATGTATGCAAGACAATAACTTGTTTTATGTCGATTTTAAATTTATTATTAAGATAAATATTTTTGATAAAATTCACAACTAATGTAAAGTCAATTTAAATTATAGTGGGTAGACTGAGTAATGTATGGTTATGTTATTGTTGATATTTTTGGTATTATAATAGATTTACAATGAAGACTCCGGTGATAGAAATGACCTCTTTTTCTATTCTATTGAGTTTTAGTATTAATTTAATTTAAATCTAAAGTATGGATAGGGCGGTAAGACTGAATTAAAACGTAGAACGCTGCTCGTACATCGTGTTGGGCAACTTGTTTCTGGCTGAAATTGGAAAGCAAAAATGATTGTTTGACAATTATTATATAAATTGAAGACTCCTCAATAATGAAGGTATGTGGATTACGGTTCGGTGATAAATACAAGCCGTATGACGTTTGTTGGCTTGCAAAGGGATACCTTCGATATATGCAGCTCTAAAAATAGGCAGAAAACAGTCCGAAATCATAAAAACAAATAGATCGCATTTATAGCGCCATTTTGAAATATAAAACTTCATGTAAGCAAAATGTAAAACAATTTAATCAAAACACTAATCCATCTATTTGTCTATATGGCAATTTTCATTATTTTTTGCATATTTCGTTAAATAATCATGCTTTGAATATAGAGGGTTTTGGTGCATACAAGCAAATATTTCCACACATTCTCTAAGTCGAGCTAGAATAATCAAAGTTTTTTAACGTGGACAGTAAGGTAACACATCCCGGGTAGGAACTGCCAATATTAAACAACGAACCAAACTCGGTTTCGTTTTGCTGAGCCAAGTATTGGCTAGTTAACTTCGGTTTCAGTCTAGGCCAGTTGTAAACGCCTAGACTGAACCAAGATTCAGATTATTATATTACGCGTTATTTACAAGCCTAATACATTGTAAACATGTGCAAGTCATATGATGGTTAGCTTTATTTTTATATAACTTACTCTTTCCACAACCTCTTTCACACATTTAAAGAAAGTCTAGGAAAAAAATGGTTTGGTAGACCTGGCACAAGTCTTATTTGCCGAATTTGGCCCAAGTCTGATTTGTCAGACTTGGCCTCAAGATCAGTCCAAACTTGGTTTAAACTTGGGCCGTTTGAAAATGTTAAGCCTGGCCCGGACCCCAGAAGCTGTGGTGGAGGCTTGACCCAGGTTTGGTCCCATAGCTTTTTCTTACCCGGGATGGGGATTAAGTATAAAACAACTTTTTCAATTAACAACAGTACAGCAACAATACTTGCAATTTGCCCGCATGGAAAGATAATTTTTTGTTGATTTGTAAATTTTGATCTACGGGTGTGACAACTCTGCGTACTCTGGTCCCTACTATTGACATATAAGTTAACATAAGATATCGCATACCACTGGCAACAGCAGTTAGATGCATCATCAAATGTGATGTGTGCTAGGGGTGATGGCGGATGAACTCTATACAGTCCACCGCCCTCTTTATACAGTAGCCCATTTAATCATAGTAATGGAAAATTCCTTGATGATGACACGCTATTGCTTGCTCGAAAAAACGAGCATTCTTTATAAGTTTTTTAAATACTATGTGTTTGGACTATCGAGAAAGATAATGCGTTATATGTGTTATATTAAAGAATATGCCACTTAACGAACTATTGGTAACCCAATTTTAGTTTTGTTCGTGCAAATTTTTCTATAAATTTTGCTCTTTACGCTTATATTTTACATTTATTTTCTTAATTTTTCTTCAAGTCATATTATGTGATAAGATTTATTATATTTAGTTTCTCTAAAAAAAAATTGGCACCGATTTAAGCACAACTCTGGAAAGAAAATGTTTTGGATATATATAGTGAGGCTATATTCACTAAATACGTCAATTAGTGGCTAACTATTGTTATAAATTTCACGAACTTCTAATTATTAAAACAGGCGTTTTAGAGGCCACCACCACAATGTCCATTATCGCTGAAAATGTTATCAGTTTCTTATCATATAAATCTCCATCTGTTGCCAAAGCTTAATCAAAATTAGTTCATCAAAGAAAGCTGTAGTGTAGCATCCTAACAGATATAAAATCTGTTGTACGAATAGAACAAGCAAACAAATTTTGTCAAAGTGTCATCTAAATTGATTAATTAACGAAGTCTGTATGCGTCCAAAATAAAACACAATATTTCTGTTAAATAACACTTAAAACTTTATTCACAATTAAAAAAATAAATTTTCTTTTATTTACACTGTTTTATTTTCACGATACAGCGTTTTGTTTATAATTACTACTCTTAACATAATCGCATTTTACTTAAACTGCATTTCTTATGTACAAGTTTGCTTAATTTCTCGATTATTCGAGATCTCTATCTCGATCTCTTTTCTTGGAAATATTTTATTTATGTTGTGTTAGTGAAATATTGTGTAGGGGTAATTGAGGTTGAATACAATTTTGTTTTGTATTGCGGTGCGATTATGTAGAATGGAAACAATAAACTTCACTTAAAACAGTAGAATTAAGATTACATTCTGGTAGAGAAATTTGGGAGAAACGATTTTTTTCTTCATAACTTTTATGCTTAGATCTTTAAGAATATGTCCACAAATTGATTTTTCAAAATTAGAATTATTTTCGGAGTTACAGCGGCTTTTGTGACGCGCTAACTTAACCGCTCGGGCTGATCTTTCGTATCCCTTCCATACTCCATACATACTTGGAAACCCATAATTCGAAGATCATAACGTATTTTGTTGTAACTATTTCATTTGAAGTGTTCAGTTCAGTTTAGCTTTACTTAGGCTAGTTTTGTTTTACCTTACGAGTTGCCCGACATGATATCTCAAGTTCTGCTCCAACGGTTCACTTGAAATTTGGTGGAAATCTTCTTTGTATATCCCTCTATAGTTTGGTCCTTGAATTTTGAAAAACTTTTTTTACTATTTTTAAAAAACTCGGCAAGATAAAAAACGGGTAAAAATTTGTTTTTCAAATTGTCGCCATTTTGTGAATTTTTTTTTCCAAAGACCGAACTATAGCGACATCAACTACGTCGAGCAGGATGCAACTTTTTGTACAGCTTCACCACTTCACCGGCCTATTATATTTCAAATTTTTTACTTTTGCTGGTGATTTTTTTTTGTATTCTTGAAATGTCAATTTTATTTTACTCTTATACCTAAAATTTATGCCTCCAGACTAGAACACCCCTTTAAACTGAGAAGATGCTCACAAGTCACAATAAAACTTCGACAAATGAACGTACAGCTTTTTCACCATCGCTTTCTTTCCATTTGAGCTAGAAATACTTTGCGTTAATTACTCCGTCACACTTAGTTTTTTTTTTTAACTAACTTTCCTTTAAGCAAAATGTTTTTAGTTGGACCGCGATTTTGTGCTTTTACAGCATCCTTTCTAGCTTACACATGTTATGGTTTTCACACAACATGTGTGGCTCTATAACTAGTGTTGTGCTATAGTGTAGAGAAGAGTAATGTATAGCAGTAAAGTGTAGAGCAGTGCCGTGTAGAGCAGAGCACTGTAGACCAGAGAAGTGTTGATGATTATTTACTTTGACTGATGTAATAAAAATTAAAAAAAGTCGACTGACAATCTATCAAATCTTCAGGTTCAGCTGTTTAGCTCTTACTGTAATTTCGTGGAACTAATTCTACACTCGGTATTTATTTTTATATAGATGCTCTTTTTAAATTCCTCTGTAGAATATCGAAGACTTACAGGAATCAGATTTTAGAATTAAAGAAAACTACGCTTCGAATGTAATAAGTAGCTATACACTTTACTTTTAACTAGATTTTTGTATGTAGATGTACTTATTTATCTATAACTTTTTAGACTAAATATTTTATTTTATTGGAAAATATTGCATGAAATTAAAACGTTTTAAAAATTTCGAATTTTTTATCGCCACACAAGAATGAATAATATGTGTTTAACTTTTTGAGAACTTTTAGAATTGTTACTTAGACGTTACCAACAATATCGCAAAAATTATTAAAGATATTTTCGCCACAAACACTCCCCTTCAGATATACAGAGATAATTATTGTGCCAGAGCACGTAGAAAGCGAGCGGGAGTACGAGTGGCTCTATCTGCTAGAGTAATTGCGGTTTTTGGGTTAAAAAAATATGTTTCAGGAACGAGGTGAAAATTTTACTTTCCTGGTTGGAACATTTGACTTTGCATCGAGTTTCTTCGGTTCTTCAGAGGTAGAAGAGGAAGGCGAGGATGTATCCGGCAGAGTGGGATGGCTGTTTACCTGAATGGAAGATTGCTCGTCTGCGCGACTAGAGTTGTTACTCGAAGAAAGTGAGTTTGGAGTTAGTTTATCTTCAAATTGTTCCCTAAATCAAGGTTTTAATCTTTTGAGGGAAATTCAAATGTGTTGACTTTTACGGTCAATGACGAAATTTTTATCGTCGCGGGTGATGACCTTGGTATGGACCTTGGAGTGATTTACGTACTAAGTCCGTACGTAAGAAACCATGCGAACAAGAGTCGAGAGCTTTGGAGCCGAAAACTTTAGCAGAAGTGTGTCTTGAAGACAATAGACCATGATAGGAGATTTAAAAGTCCGTTATATTTAGGATTGTAACTGGTAGCTCGTTTACGTTCGAAACCGATGAGTTTTGACAATTCATTGAAAAAATTGGATTCGAATCAGGAGCCCTGATCAGTGACGATTACGTAATGTGGTATTTGTTTCATTTATTATATCGTTCTATCTAGATAGTGACTTACTGAAGGTACTCCGAAACGAGCAATCCAATTAAAGCAGAGGTCTGAAGCTACCGTTTTAGCAGTGATATCCGAGACAGGAATGGCTTCAGGCAATCGAGTATAGCGGTCAATAATAGTGACACAATAGCGTTTGTCCTCAGAGGTAGGAAGTGAACCAATAATTTTCTTATGTATCTCGGCAAATCTCTGAGAAGTTTGAGGATAATTACCTAAAGGTTATTGAGTTTGACGAGAAACTTTTGCCTTTTGGCAAGCCAGGGCCATCTGAGCCATCCTTCTTAATGGATGGCGAAATGACTTTATCAGTAAGGATTTTGACAGAACTGTGAACTCCTGCAGCCAAATTCTGTAACTGTGAAGCGGTGAAGTGATAAAAATTTCTTCGTTTCTTTTCATTAAAAAACTTATCACTTCACCACTTCACAATTACAGAATTTGGCTGCTGGGTGGGATAAATTGTGGAGATTATCGAAAACAGATTGACGAAATTGCTTTGGAAGAAAAGGTCATGGATTACCAGAATAGGTTTCACACGAAATAGTTTTTGCACTAAAGTTGCCCAACGATAATGAAAAGGGTATGAATTGAAGTGTAGGACTAGTGTCCACTAATTCTTTGAGTCAGCAATTTCAATATAGTTAATGATTTCTAGAATTTATATTCGCTCAACACGAGAAAGTGTGTCGGCAACTACATTATCGATTCCAAAGATTTGGCGAATATCAGTTTTGAATTGACTAATGAAATCTAAGTGTCTGAATTGGCGAGGACTTGCTTTGGCAGGATTCTGCGATAAAGCATAGATGAGAGGCTTATGATCGGTGAAAATAGTGAAAATTCTACTTTCTAGGACATACCAAAAATGTTTAATAACATAATACGCTGCTAGGAGTTCGCGATCATTCGCACAGAGAAGAAACTAAGTGGTGTCGCCAAATCTTTAATTTTTTGTTGGACAACGGCGCCAAGTGCTTTATCAGAATCGTCAACCATTACGGCAAGTTGAGCCGAGTGTAAGGGATGAAAAAAAGTTGTTACCTCACTAAGTTGACGCTTGCAAAGATCGAAGGCTTGTATGGCGTCTTCGGACTATTGAATAACGCGTTTTTCATTCTTTTTGGAACCTTTAACAAAATCGTTGAGGATGGTTGGTTGGATGGTTTTATTTTATTGAAAAATATTACAAAATATGAAATGAAAACATTTTAGAAATTTAGGGAACTTTTTTTATTTATATGTGTTTTACTTTTTTAGAACTGTCAGAATTGTTGTCAGAACCTAAAGGCGTTACCAACAATATCGCAAAAAATTATTAAAGATATGTTCGCCACCGCTCTAATGTTTCTCATTTGCATCCTATTGCTCTACACTATCTCAATATGTAGCCCAGTTTACCACATCAAATTGTAGTATGGCTTAAATTCTCTGTTGATCTAGTTCTCTTGCATTTAAAACGTTAACATACCAAACGATTATGGATCATCATATGATGGTCACTGTTAAAGATTAGCTCTTTGTTGAATCATATGTAATAAGTGTTTGTTTATCTTCAAAATTTTTCCTGCTGTTATCTACTTGTAAATTCTATTATTACATCTCAGTAAATAATGGTGTGAAATCAAAGTTTATATTTGGATCATTCATTGTTGTTTATGTCTCAGACCTCTTCACTTTTTGAACTTTAAGCGGTAACTTTCTACATCTACTCCATTAGTTTTATAATTCATATACTACGAAATCAGTTAGTGCCATGATTATAATGCTATATATCGCGAATTAAGACGATTATGCTAGAATTGACATTATTTGATTCCATTAATTTTTGAGTTCCATTAATTTTTAATTCGAACGTATGGTGAACGTATATCGAACGTATATAATGTAATCATTTTTAAATTAAGTAAATTTTACAAGAAAATATTCGCTCTGCTTAAATAGGCTGCTGCAAAAAACATAAGTTAAATAAAGTGAAAACATTTTCTTCTACCAACATCAAACCAACAAAAGCGTTGGTTATTACAATGTTCAATGTGGTAGCGATACTTTTTATTCTATCAACAGCAATAGTCTATTTTCTCCGGTTCTAACTCTACACAACTTTCACTTTTCTTTGCGCTTTTTGGTGTTTAACAAAAACATATATGCACAATTGCACACCATGACAACATGACATTCTTTTCACACGAATCTTAATATGAGTATGTAATTATTATTATTATGTACTTTTTGTAATTTGTCATGTCTAGTCAATCTTAATTCTCTGTTCTAATAATTTTTTTAAAATTTCAATTACATTAATTATCATGTAATTTGAAAGTAATTTTTGTTACTTGTAATTGATATAAAAATAATATCTTAATTATAATTTATAGAATATTAATCGGATTATGAGAGCAATGAATATGGAATAGTAGATTATAAAGTAATCATATTTGTATTTAGATAACGTGAGAAAGAATATTGAAAATTTGATTTCTTTGTAACAATTCGTGGTTTTGAACAATTTATATCATTTTTTGGTTAATTGTACATATGTATAAATCTGCATGTAAGGATTAAGTAGTATTTATAGTGATATGTATGATAATTATATTTAGAAGACTCGCATGAAAATTTATTTTAACGAATTAAATTTATTTTAACAAATCTGTCCGGTAAATCGGTAGGTGTGAAAATTGGTATAGCGATTTAATCCTGCAACATGTTCCAAAAAATTGACAATATCAAATGGAATTTTGATTGATTGGACAAAATAGACGTTCATGTTTAACGTAAAACTATACCCGAAAACACGCTTAAAGTGTGTTAATACTTTAATACTTTCTACTTAATACACCATCGAAGATACATTTAATCTCGGTTTGTTTTATGCATATACCGATATTAAACCAAGGAATCTCTTAATGATCGGGTCTACTCCACAAAAGCACTCGAACCCACTAAAAAAGAAGTTGTTTGCTGTTGCTCATACTATTTCAAACTCTTCTCATTATGAAAAATTTTGAAAGAAAATATGGACGAGTTAGAACACGGCACTGCAGCATTACGCTAGGCTAGTTGAAATAAATAGTATCACGGCCAGGCATTATGTTACACAAGTATTAAACTTTAAATTGTATAGCACCTTGCGGCCAAGTGTCCAGTCAATCAGTCAATACAAACTGGCAACAAACCCTAACATAGCCAAAAACACATCTTTTTAACACCTATTCAACGACATATCATTTATGAAAATCAATTAAGCAGTTTTTCTACAGTCGTTCGTCAAAATGAACTCTACATGATAAACTTACAAAAATTCAAGGGCCCAGTGAAGGCCCCTTGTGGAAAAAAAGTTCTAGTAGAAGTCGTATTTTTCATTTATCAAAGGCTATCTATAAACAAAAAATAAACCAAATTAAAAAAGTTCGAGTCAAAATGTCGCAAAATTTTGCTGAACTTGACTGAAATTGCTCATATTTTCTTTATTGTACATATATAATTTTTATAATATTTTAAAACGTTCATTTAATAATAAAATATTTGATATTTAACATAAAAAAAATCTCCAGTTTATAACGCCATTTTTATAATTTTCCTTCAGAACAAAAAAAACTGATTCCCGGCAGTCATATGCAATAATATTCCAAAAATTCTTAAAAATTCAAACTTTTTCCAAAATTCTAAAAATATTGCAAAAATTATTACAAAATCAAAAATTCAAACTTTTTTCAAAATTCCAAAAATTATAATAAAATCAAAAATTTAAAATTTTTCGAAATTCTAAAAATATTAAAAAAATTCTTACAGAATCAAAAATTAAAACTTTTTCCAAAATTCTAAAAATATTGCAAAAATTATTACAAAATCAAAAATACAAACTTTTTTCGAAATTCCAAAAATATTTCAAAAACTATAACAAATTCAAAAATTTCCATTCCATTTTCGTCATAAAAACAACTAAATTTTTATTCCAAAAAATTGGCTAAAAAATAAATGAAATCATTTTTTAAGCAAAAAATGCATACTTCCTTGTTTTGACACACTTCCGGTACAGTTATCGAACAAATCGTCCTTTCGGCTCTTACCATTGAGTGTAAATATTTTTAGAAACCAACATTTTCAAAATCCCTTCATCCGTTTTCTAGATTTCGTCGGTTGTGACGCCGGCCGGCAGACAGACATACATTTTTTTTTTTTGCTTTTTTAGAATCAGTAGGTCCTAAAACGTCGAGAAATGCCAAAAAAAGTGGGGGTAAGAATTTCACTTTTAGCTCATGAATGTAATACTTAGGTCTTTCAGACCGAAGTAATATTCGAAATTAATTAAACTATATTTGATTTTCACATAAAGATTACGTGCGGTTGTCTCAACTACCGTTCTTCTCTCAACTACCGTTCTGTACCAAAAAAGAAAGCAGTAAAACAAAAGAGAGCAGTAATGTACTACACGTTGTACGTTGTAGTAACGTACTATAAGTTGAACAACCTGAAAATACTGACAGGGGTTCATACAGGACTCTGTAAACTAATAAACCGCCTTATGAACATTGGGGTGGAGCCGAGAGACAAATGTAGATTCTGCCTATTGGAAGAAGAGCCCCAGCCCATCTTCTCAAAAGATTGTGCAGCCGTGATCTAGTTGATGAAGAGAAAAATTCGGTTGCAGAAACAACAATTTCATTGCCATCTGTAAAATGTGATTTTTCGCAGCTATAGGCTATGATGGAACAGATGAGTTTGAATATGAATCAGCAATTGAATACAGTAAATACAAATATGGTTGAAGAAAACTAAAGAAGAAAAGAGTCAAAGTTTAGTTGCGAATAAGGAAGAAATTAGTTTTAACATCAATCAACAAATGGCTGCAAACAAGAAAGAAATCAGTAAAATCAATCAACAATTAGAACTAATAAGCACAAACATTGCTATGAGTCGTGATGGAGTCAAACAAATTATGGATGAGAAACTTTTACAAATGTCAACGAAATTCGATGGAAAAGTTGAAAAAATTCAAGACGAAATACAAGAATTTGAGCATAATGTGTTAACGAAAATTGATGTTTTCGAGAAACGATTGCAAAATATGTTGAAACAGCTAAAGTTTCTTCACAGGTGGTACTGTGGCGAACGAACACAAAAGACGTTTGGCAGGTGTAAACGCCCCTTCACATTTATTTAAACAAGAATAAAATTGTTTTAGAACACTTTTTTGTTCTATGTTTTGGTTTTTGTGTTTGTTTTTTTTATATACTCGTTGCATGGTTTTCGATAAAATCAGACGTGCGTCTTGCCAAAGTACAACAAATATCAAACATTAAACTAAAGCCACCATCATACGACGGTACCACTTCATTCAGCATCTTTATGGGTTCCAGTTCGAGACAACAGCAGATCAAAACGTTTGGAACGCTGAAAATCTTCTAGCTGCATTGATAGTTGCGCTTAAGGGCGAAGCAGATATGTAGCACTACAGGCGGTGCCGGAAAAAGACCGAAAAAGTTATGTAGAGGTGCTGAATGAGTTGAAACGTAAATATACAGGATCGAGTTAAAAGGTCGGTTGCATTGGAGTGGAGAAAGCTTACAAGACTATTCCTCGGCAGTGAAGAGACTTGTTCATTTGGCGCACTCGAATACTCTACCATATTTTATGGAGAAAATGAAGATAGAGGCCTTTATTGACGGTGTCCAAGATCCGGAAACCCGAATAAAAGTTATGACTACATCTAAGGTGACTTCCCACGAAACAGTCGCATATGCAAAGCAATATGAGATGGTACGCAGGATGTGTATACCATCTGTTACAGAAAATGGAATGTAGAAGGGAACAACGGAGGAGAAGTATTGGCACACAAAGGTAGAAGCGACATTAGATGCTGAGTATGTGATGAAGATGGTCACATGGCACGGGAGTGCTAGAAAAATGAGGAAGCAGAAAGATCGTTGTTTTCTGTGAAGAGTAGAGGAACCGAAGAGAAGGAGCACGTAGGGTTCAGGAGCAACAGAAGGAAACTCCTGTATTGGATATGTAAGAAATCAGACCATATCTCACAGGACTACTGGAACTGGAAGCGTGGTAGATTTACGTCTCCTATTTAAAGGAAACCGTTTGAAGGTAAAACTGTGCAGCCAACAAGTGAAGAGAATGTTACCTACATCCCAATTTCATGCGGTAAATGGAGAAAGTTTGGGTATCGAAGGACAAATTGAAGGTAAATCTTGCTTCATTAAATTGGATACAGGTTCAGCTCGAACATTCGTTCGCAAAGGTTTGATTGGCGGCGTTTTGCAATCACCTGATGGATTAAAAATCCAAACAGTAACTGGAGAATGCACTGCCGTAGCCGGTAAAAGGATCGCTGAAACAAAAATGGGGAATAATTGATATCAATAAGAGGCGCCTGAGATCATAGTGATAATAATCGAGCAGAAATATGGTATCATCAAAATGACTGAACGAAAGATGATCGTTAGACGGTGAATATTTGAACCTAGCACTAACAGTCGAGGAGGTACGCCTTTACTGATTGCGGAACAAAAAGGGTTATCGAATGCTTGTTTAAAATCTTTCTTACTTTCGAGATATAGGCTGTGGCCCATTTCTCGATGAAATTGAAATTGAATCTGCAAATCGACTAAAAAATTTCAATTTACTCTGCTATCCTACTTGAATAAATTTTGACAGATTGTGTTGAAATTCAAATAAAATTTGTTTTTCAATAATTATTTTTTCGTAATTTAATTTTTGTGGAAGAAAATGAAGCAAAACAAAAACTAATATTTCAGCGAGAAACGTCAAAATTTCAATTTCATCGGCATTTTTGAGAAATGGGCCACGGCCATATAAAAGATTTAAATCCGCTGATCGTTCCCCACCACTACCGTGTGCTCCAGATCATCAATTCTTTTGTGGATCTCAGTTTGTTGAAGTAATGAATTAGATTTAAAGTAAAACTGACCACACTGTTTTTTCTTTTTTATTGTATGCTAACTTCATGTTATTCTTTATTATATATTGGAAGCCATTAAAAGATTTGTTACATTGGATTTAACTTGCTCCGTGTTTAATTTATTCTAAATTATTGCTAAGTAGTATAATTATAGCAATTATACGTTTCTCGCTCAACAGGTTATGGGCACAGCGTGTAAAGTAATAAAGTAGTAAAAAATTTTTTGATAAATTAAATAAATTGCAATCGTGTATTTAAGTCAAAATGGCGGCAACATTTTCTTCCATTCCAATTGAGAGGTTAACTGGACGTGATAATTACAACAATTGGGAGTTTGCAATGAAGGCTTATCTTCAACATGAGGGATTATTATGGTCGCAAGTTGAATTGTTGCAGAATCAGTTGCAGCAGCTGATAAAGTTGTTCAGGAAGAAAAAATTGTACGTGCGAAGGCAAAATTGATTATGTGTGTTCATTCGAATGTTTATGTGCACATTCGAAATCTAGCTACAACGAAGCAAGTATGGGATAAATTGAAACAAGTATTCCAAGATGATGGATTATATCGACGTGTAACATTGATGAGAAAATTAATTATAACAAAACTTGAAGATTGTAAATCAATGGAGGAATTTGTTAGTGCTATTGAAACGAATGCTCAGATGTTGAATAATATCAATTTTCCTGTTTCTCAAGAATGGATTGGAACATTCTTATTGGCGGTCTTACGGGAGAGATTTAAACCCATGATAATGGCTATGGAAATCTCGGGTCGAAATTGTTGCAAGAAGGTTCGGAACAGAGGTGTAGCTAGGGGGGGGGGGCGAGGGGGGCGGTCCACCCTGGGTGTCACCCGCTTTGGGGTGACACCCGACCGTAAAAAAACTTAAACAAACAATCACAATGGTTTTCAACGTTTCAATCGTTTTCAACGATAAATCACTTGGAACCCATTTTAGCCAGGTTATCCATTTAATTTTGATTTATATATTGTGATAACTTATAATGTGTCCTATTGGTTCAAAAAAGATCTATTCTACTTTTTAAAATTTTTGAGTTATTACGTAAAATAAAATTTCCACAATATGTGTGTATTTCTTTTTTTTTTTATCGAATCAACATGTTGAGCATTGAATACCATCACCACGATTACTCAAAAGCTTTGAATATTCCTATAGATACCATATCAACCGTTTTTTTTACGGTACATTATTTAGTATGCAAGAATGATTCTTTAACGACCAGGTCTGAAAACACATATGCTGAATAATGTATAGGAAAAGTGGTCTCCGTCGATAATGTGGCACCCTGTTTCGATAGGGTGGCACCCTTGAGTTCTGTTCTATTCCAAAATTATTTCTCTATTCCAAAATTATTTCTAAAATATCAGCTTAAACTTACTACCTAATATGTTTTACATTTCAAACAAATTAATTGCAAACACCTAAGGAAACCAATAAACAATCAAATCACCGTGTTTGTAAATAATTTCAAATTAAATTTTTTTTCCTTTATCTTGAAACTCGTAAATTGGAATGGGTCGTTTTCGAATGGACACATAAATAATTACTGTGGAATAAAATGGTAGTTATGCAATTATTATAGTTTTGCAAATTTTTATAGGTAGATTATCCTGTTTGTTTTCAGTTTTATAATATTAATGATAAAATTTAATAAGACAAAAATATTTATTAACATTGCAATATTGTAATAAAGAAATCATTTGTCAAATACATAAGTGTATTGCTTTGGCAAAATAAAAAAAATTGAATTTATGTTAATCAAATCCATTTTTTAATTGTGATACATAAGAAGATATGGGACTAATTGGACAAAATCGGGATTAATTTCCATTTAGTCAATTATATGATGGATATGATTCCGGATCTTGGACATCTGTCCAATATGACGGATTTAAAAGGATGGATTGTACACATTGTACAAAACCTGGGCATCATTGGATTTTTGTCCGTTGTCTGGAGTAAAACGTACCTCTAATAATTTCGAATTGTAATTGGATTTTTTGTGCGATATTCGTCTTACTGATTGTAAATGGTAACATTTTGAACATTTTACATAGAAGGTTTTATAAGATATGTATATTTCGTTTACGTTCTTGACTATATTATAAGAAGAGTAAATTAGTAGAAAAAACGAAATTTCTAAACGAATTTTAGGTTTTTGGGCATATTATCATTATTGAGAATGAAGACTGACTTTAGTTTTTTCAATTCGTTTTAATTGTAAGTTAAAATTACATAATGCCAATTTTCACGAACTTTACATTTATGTATTTTAATTTTATTGAAAAACGGTTTCGCAATTTTTAGAATTACCCAATTAAAAAGCGGAAAACTTTGGAAACGAGGTTCATAAAACGATAGGAGACGCAGTCTTGCTATTAATATATAATGAAAAACAGAACTGGAAACATTTTTTATCCAGATTATTGCATATAGCTTTGTTTTTATCTATAAAGAAAACCTAGCATTTCGTGGATATGATGAAGGAAAAAGCCTTTAAATAAAAGCAATTTCTTAGAACTAATCAAACTACTGTTAAAGTATGATGTAGTATTAAAAGAACACATCTTGAATTAAATATTAAAAAAAATATAAATATTTTGGAATTATGTTTGATAGCACACCTGACATTTCACATATTGATCAAATGTCAGAAGTGATTCGTTATGTGAAAATTGATGATAGAAAAGTGGAAATCAAAGAAGTATTCCTTGGACTTTTTCCTTTACATGGAAAAAAAGCCACTGATTTAAGCGTTGAAATTCTTAAAAATCTTGAAAATGACGGTTTAGATGTTATGAATTGTCGTTCCCAAGGTTATGATAATGCAGCTGTTATGAGTGATATACATTGAGGAGTGCAAGCTATTATTAAAGCAAAAAACAACAAAGCAATATTTGTTGGTGTATAGATCATTCAATTAGTTTATGTGACCGATACTCATTTGCACAAAATGTAGCTTTTGTAACATTTTTCGGAACATTGGAATTTTTACATTTTTTCTGCTTCGACTAGCTGCTGCGAAGTGCTTGTTAAACACAGCAAAGCAACTTTTAAAGGACTCTCAACAATGCATTGGGATGCTCATTATGCTTCAGTTAAAGTATTGGATGAAAATTTTAATGGGATTGTGGCTGCAATTGAGAAATTAAGTGATCAACAAGAAAATGTAGACACTAGAGGCGCTGCACAGAACCTTATGCGTGGTGATTGTGTATGATTTTACATTTCTTTGCTATCTTTTGTTTTGGAATGATGTTTTAAGGCAAATAAATTGTGCTTGGATTGTATTGCAAAGCACAGGCTTGAATATTAATCAATTAGTTATAAAAATACAGTCACTTCGTCTTTATATTGAAACCTAGTCATATTGTAGAAGAGGCAATAGATTTTGCTGTGAAAAAATCGGAGTACTACGACGATTCAATGTTGAACTCTGAAAAAGATTAAAGTCAGTCCAAGATGTAGCTTCATTGTTCGAGGTTGTGGTGACAAACACTGGGCTTTTGGCGAACAGTGAAGAGTTGGAGTTATCTGAATCAAAATTTACCGGTTTTTATGTTGAGGTATCCGAAACAGAACTCGTCATAGAGATACTAAGGTTGAGAAGGCATTTAAAAGCGGCAATGTAACAGTTTCTAACTAGGTGTGCCTATAGACATTTTGAAATTGATCGTGGAATGGGATTTTACAAAATCTCTTCCGAATCTTATGGTCGCACTAAAGTTATTTATAACTATTTGCGTATCAGTGGCTTCGAGTGAGAGGAGTTTCAGCAAATTAAAATTAATTAAAAATTACATGCTGGCAACAATGACCCAAACGAGGCTTAACAATCTTGGCATATTAACAATAGAACATGAGGCAACACAAAATGTAAATTTTGAAGATGCGATTTCTAAGTTTGCAGCTGTTTAAGCTAGAAAGAAGAGATTTAAATAAGGTGACTAGACGTCCCGCTTTTGGCGGGACAGTCCCGATTTTTAACAATTTGTCCCGCGTCCCGCTTCATTTTAAAAATGTCCCGATTTAACAAAAAACACAATTTCGTTAGGTAAATGAAAAAAGAATTTCGTTACTCAAAATTAAATTTAGGCAATTTATTTATGCTAAATAAAACATTTTCTTTAGTTTAAATATATATAAATAAATTCGAATTATATTACAATCAATATTGTAGTAAACACTAAACATAAATTGAGTTCCACTTTGTCTTCTGTTGAAATTGTAATTAAGATTATATAATATAAACTTATTCATACATTTTAATTTTTTATATAAAATTTAAAAAATAAAATAATCCGTCAAAGTTTAGTTGTTTTAACTTGAGCTTTACGTTCATACGTAAAGTTTTTAATTTTATTGATTTGTAAATTTTTTTATTTTTGATCTACGGGAGTGACAAGCCCAGCGTACTCCAGTATAAGATAACAAATCATTAGTTCAAGATAACAAATCTTCCTCGACCGAATTTTTTGAGCAGAAACTCTACTTGAGACATTAAAAGCCATTTAATGTGTGAAAAATAATTTAACAGTTTCTTGTGGAATATTTCATGTCCTTTTCAACAACAATAGTAACCTCCTAAAAAAATTTACGCAAAAAAGAAATATTCCGAAGAATGAAATAATACTATACATAATTTTTTTATTTATTATATTTGTACGTTGCACTTTTCTTGTATTTAAAAAAAATATATTACAATATTGGAGATTTTTTGAGATTAATTTAACTCAAGTAAGTAAAGAAGTAATTAAAATGTTTTCAATTCAAAGGTATGGTTGGAAGTTTTTCAGAGAAAAACTCCACTTCGCATTTTTCGTGTTTCGGATGAATCTTCGAACCTTCCTCCTCAGTGCCTGGTTCGAATCCTTAGGCTGACACGCTATCGATTACGCCGTTGAGGTGTTATTTAATTTACTTAAGTTGAATTTTAAGTTGACTCCATATTATGGAAATGTTTTACAAATTACAATATAATTTTTTCGTTCTATGAAAATTTTGGTTGCTTTATATTGACCCCCTCCCCCCACATTTATTGGCTTTTTATTAATTTTGAAAGTTTTCATTCTTGGAGTGACACCACAATATCCGCCCCGGGTGCCACCCATGCTAGCTACGCCACTGGTTCGGAACAAGCATCAAATGAAACTAAAGCATTGGCTGTGCAATCAGGTAAAAAGAAATTCAAACCACGTTGTTTTAGTTGCAAAGAGTTGACTACCAATGTTGGTAGTCAATTGAAGAAAAAAATTTGATCCAGTTTCTGAAGAACAAATAATGATTGGTTATGGTGAAACTCAAAAAGGTTATCGTGTTTATAACGTGAAAAGTGGTAAAGTATCTATCAGCAGAAACGTTGTGTTGATGAATCTCAGAATATAAAGTCTAAAGATTTTGATGAAAGTTATTGGAATGAATCAGTTTTTATGCCGAATTGTGATTGGACATCAGAAATGGTAAATAAAAATGTTGATGCAGAGGAAAATTTGAATCAAATCGGAGAGATCGATGATCGTAATGATGATGTTTCAATTAGTTGTAATTCAAATTTGTCAGCTGAAAGTAATGTTGAAGAGTCTGATACATCGACATAGATATTTTTCTCGGATGTTCCTGATGATACAATGATTGAGGATGTTCCTGATGATACAATGATTGACTGCAGTTTATACCTGATGAACAGGTTGCAATAGATGGTATTTTGCGGTGATCAAATCAAACTCCGAAGCCACGAGTAGATGATGATTTGTTTTATTGAATTGATTCAATGGGAGTTGATGATCCATTGACTGTTGAAGATTCAAAGAACATTAGTGATTTCGATCAATGGAAAACGGCAATGGATAACGAATTATCTTCTATGTTTGAAAATACCACGTGGACTTTAATTGATCGACCAGAAAATGGCAAACCAATTCCTTCAAAGTGGGTATTTTAGACCAAGAAGCAGCAAGATGGTACTACGCGACACGTATGGTACTACTGCTCAGACGCGGGGCGTCAATTATGAAGAAACATTTGCACCTGTAGTTGAGTATAATTCGATTCGTTATCTTTTAGCTATGGCCGTCGAACATAATATGGAAATTGAACATCTTGACGCGGTGACAACGTTCCTACAAGGTGAGTTGAAAGAAAATATATGCATGTTTCTGCCCGAACAATATTCTGACGGTACGAAGAAGATATGTAAGTTGAATAAAGCAATGTACGGTCTGAAACAGGCAGGAAGAGCATGGAATGAAAAATTGAATAATGCTCTAAAAGCAATAGGTTTAATGCAATCAAAAGCAGACCCGTGTATATAATAGGTGCGTTCGATTTGACTGAAACAACTGAAAAAACAACAACAATTGCATACAATTTTTCAGTTGTTTCAGTTACATCAGTCAAATCGAACACGGCTATTATAAATTCAGTAAGAAATCCATAGTAATTGTGGCGATATACGTAGATGATATTCTCATATTTAGTACCAATAACAGTGAAATTGCAATCATCAAACAAGAATTATTCACACGATTCAAAATGAAGGACATTGGTGAAGTCAAATCGATTCTGGGTTTCGAATTACGTGAGATCGTAAGAACAATATTTTGTTACTTGACCAAGACTCAAGAGGAATACATCAAGAAGATTCTAGATCGCTTCAATATGAGCGAATGCAATCCTGTATCAACGCCGGTGGACATTAATGTTAAGCTCGATAAAAGTATGTCTCCAACAACAAACGATGATCGGCATGAAATGAAATCTGTACCATATCAAGCAGTAGTTGGTTGCTTACTATATGCAGCACAGGGTACCAGGCCTGATCTTTTTACGCAGTCAATCTGGTAAGTCGATATTCAAAAGATCCAGGTAAACAACATTGATGCGCCGTAAAAAGAATTTTAAGATATTTGAAGGGTACTGTGTCGGTTAAACTTAACTACCAAAAATCAGAAAATTCATCAATCGCGGGTTTTTGTGATTCAGACTGGGCCAGCGATGTTGATGGTCGTAAGTCCATTACTGGATTTGTGTTCACTAAGTGTGGTGGGGTAATCACGTGGTCTACTCGAAAGCAGTAAACTGTAGCACTGAGTATGACTGAAGCGGAGTATATGGCGTTGTCTGCGGCAACTCAGGAGGCTATGTAGCTATTGAAATTAGATAAAGAATTTAAGAAGAATCGATGTGAAATGAAGATGAAAATTTTGTGACAACATGAGTGCAAATTTACTTTCTGAAAATGACTCATACCATTCCAGAACCAAACACATAGATGTTAAACATCATTTTGTAAGAGAAAAGGTGGAGCAATCAATTGTTCAAGTATGTTATCTTTGTACTGAACAAATGGTAGCAATGTTCTAACAAAAGCATTACCTCGTGATAAACACAATGCTCATACTATGGAAATGGCTATCAATATCAAAATATAATTCAAATGGGAGTGTTGAAGTAATGAATTAGATTTAAAGTAAAATTGACCGCACTGTTTTTTCTTTTTTATTGTATGCTAACTTCATGTTATTCTTTATTAGATATTGGAAGCCATTAAAGGCTTGAACCCAAATACAACAAATAGAATTCCATACAATTTTGCAGGAACAGAATTTTTTCCAGTCAAATTTGTATGAAATTCTGTATCTGTTGTATGTGAATGCCCGGCCTAAAAGATTTGTTACATTGGATTTAACTTGCTCCGTGTTTAAATTATTGCTAAGTAGTATAATTTTAGTAATTATCCGTTTCTCGCTCAGTTTTGCCAGATTTACAGGAGTTTCTTTATTAACTCATCAGAATCTGCTTTAGTTTGTCTTCACCACAGTAATGTTCTGCAAATGTAGTAGTAGCCTGAAGTTGACCACTTAAGAGAAACAGTCAGTATTCTTAATTGTTGTTTCCTTGGAGTTCCTAAGTTAAACTTGAAACATTTTTACTGATATTAGGCAAAATAATATCGTGCCAACAAAAGAGTTGCCTCACCCTTTCTGGCTTCATTACTTGAATGGCCAGGTTTTCCATTTAATTTAACCATATCGCTTCCAAACCTGTTAAGCCTTTCCATACCATATAAAACTATTTTAAATGATTTTTTTTTTTATTGATTAGTTAGACATGTTTAGCACACTAAATATGAAATATTCATTATTTAGACTCTTTGAATATCCGAAGATACCATGTCAACTGGAGATGAAGGAAGGAGATGAGGAAGGAGATGAGGAAAATGGAAGGAATGGGGATATAGGGATAACTATACTAATTGTTTTAAATGATTATGGACATTTTCTTTATATGCCTGAGGGGAAAATTCATCGGGAAATACAGAGGGAGGCATTGAGTTCCACAATTTGGCCACTCTATTAAAATAGTCGTTCTGAAAGGACACAGTTCTACAACGAGGTATTTGTACAACAAATGGATGGGATAACTCGGCAGCTCTTGTTTGTCGATTATACTGCGCACAGGATGGAAGGATATTTTGAATTTCCTTAGAGGAGAATTCGCTAAAGTTATATTTATAGTAGATTGATAATTCAGCCACATTTCTTCTGTGCTGGAGTGAATCAAGCTGGTCCGTTAGTTCGGTATTACCAATCAACCGTATTGCTTTTCTCTGTACAGAGTCTAGACATTTTATTGTTGACTGACAAGCACCTCCCCAAACATGACAGCAGTACTCCATACATGGACGAATAAAGGACTTGAAGATTAGCAAAATTTGCTCGGGATTGAAATACTTTTTACATCGACTCAAGAATCCTAATTTTTGCATTGCAGATTTAGCGAGGTTGAACACATGTTTATTCCATTTCAGGTTATTTTGAATATCCACCCCAAGAAGTCTAACTGATTCAACCTCACGCAATTCCTCGTGGTTTATTTTAATAGTGAAATTTTTATGTCGCTCTATTCGTGAAAGACGGCATAGTTTGGTTTTGGTTGGATTAAATGAGACAAGATTACGATCTCCCCATTCCATTATACGCTCCAGATCTTTGTTGATAGAATCAATTAGCAGCTCTCTATCAGTGGTAACTGCAGTATGAGATCGAAATTTAGGAGATGCATGTGATGCATGCAATGTGCTGTCATCAGCAAAACTATGGATTGGGTGCACTGTGGAAATAAGTAAGTCATTAATGTATAGAAGAAACAAGGTTGGTGAGAGTGCAGAACCAGAAGATGATGTATGAGCTTAGGATTTTGGATAATACGGCTGCCCGTAAAGGTGTTTTTGAAACCGTGAATTTCCACCTGAAGATGCCTATTTCGGAATATTATGAATCCACCTTGATTGTAGGACCATCTAAGTTTTTCTCACATTAAAGTTTTAAAAATGTTGTTCACTTCCCTTAAACTGTTGCATGCTCAAAATCTTGGTTGCCTTTAAAACCACTCTATTGTGAAAAAATAGAACTAAACACGTTTTAGCAGTATAAATAAATTACAGTTGCATTTCTATAATTTTTCCATTTAATTTTATTAATTCGATCGTATTCTAGTTTAAGTTAAATTTAAGATAATTAAAGCAGTTAAGATGTTATTTTAACCAACAATATTAAATTTACAATGAAATGATGTTCGAAATATATATCCTTCTCTAAATCTCTATTACGCTTCAGCACCCGTTGTTGTTTCTGAAATAGAAATAAATTAACTTTTAATACCTTTAATTAATATAAGCCTTTATGCGAACATGCACAACACAATTGCTGTTGTTAGTAATTAGTATTTAAAGACAAATTATATTTAATAATTAATATTAGTTGTAGTTTAGATTCAATTATAAGATTTTCATGAAACAAGTTATTAGAAAAGGAATCTCACACTTCGGGGATTTAAACTTACAAAATGAAATATATTTATTTCTCATCTGAAATATATGGCAAAAACAATTTAAGAATATGTAAAAAATTTATTAAACAAATTATGCTTACTTGCTGGTCTACCATCAGTCCAGGGAGTAAACTTTATATGCGATTCATCACGTTTTGCAGCTTCAGCTCTAAGTTCTGGTTTTAAAGCCCGACGTAATAAATTTGCGGCAATGTTTGAATACTGGATGTAACTAAAAGTTGAAAAAATAGTTAATTTTTGATAACAGTAATACGTAGTTATAATTTTTTAAACATAATATATCAAAAGATATGCATGATTGCTGTACCACAATTAACAAAATTATTCAATCTTAAAATTATGTAATCGCATTGGAGTTTTTTCATATTAATTTGAAGTTTGTAATATTTTTTAATTAAATAATTTCTCTAATGTATAATTTCATTCTTACTTTACACCAGCTGCTCTTAATGCTCCAGTTGGCATGTTGAATTTTATTTAATATAATTAAAATTAAACTTAAAAACTTTTATCACCAACTAAATTGTTCAAGCAATGGAGAAAATCAAACGTCAAAGAAAAGTTAGAATAAATACGCCATCTTGTGAATATAATTTAGTCGGTAAAGTAGAAATAAAACGTTCATCAAATTCTACTTTATTAAGAAAGTAATACACGTAGGGTTAGATTGTGTAAAAAAAACTGTACATATTGAAAAACAAAATCCATTTCTCCCTTTGTTCTAGTTTTTTTTTGTTTTAACAGTTAATATTATTATTTTATTTATTTTTATTTATTTATTTATTTATTTATTGGTGGGAAGACGGCAAACAGGCCGTGGCCCAATTCTTGCCCAGATACATTAAATTTTACAAAATTTATTTATTTAATACGATTCTATATAAATCAAGTTAAGAAAAAAAATTTCAAAAACAAAGTTTTTTTTTTTTTTTTCCTTTTTATGAAATAACAATATAATAACAATATAATAACAATATAAACAAATCATAAGAGGACATCAAACTATTCACAGTCCTCAACTAAGGCATAAAATATAAAATAATAACTTATATAAAGATATATAAATACACACATATTAAAAAGAACAAATATGTAGCGCGTGAACAAGCGAATAACAAGATAATATACGTCTATAAATGCTTAAAAGCTTAACATAAAATACATACATAAAAATATATATATATACAAAAAATATAAATATATATATATACAAAAAAAAATCACATAAAAAAGGTCAAGACTTAATAATAAGTTGGAAGGGAGGGAAGATGGAAGGGAGGGAGGTAGGAGGGAATAGTAGAGGATAGAGGGGGAGGGAAATTATAACGAAGAATATAGTTACTGGAAAAATACGACTCGTGACAGACAGTTAAGTGTGAAGGAGGGAAGCTAGGAACAGAGAATTTGAATATAAAGAAAAGGAATGTGAAGAGCTGAAGATGTGAGGCGAAAGGGGGTAAAATTAGGGGCTACACGTTATTAAGGAAGGAATGTATATTGGTATTGAATAAAGGTATAGAAATATTGAATTTCTTTAAATCGGAGGAAAGTTTGTTGAAGAGTTTAGAAGTACGGATTGAGTACGAAAGAGCCCAAGAGTTGCAAGAAACAGATGGGAGGATGACTTTTTGTACTCGACGAGAAGGACAAAAAGAGAACCATTTCAGCATGAAGGGGGGACAATGGAATTTAAAAGTTTTGAAAAACAGTAGCAGAAGGCGGGTAGAGATGTGATTTGAGAACGAGGTGCCAAGAAGGTCGAAAGCACAGCCAGAGACATGATCGCGAATTTTTAGGTTGTAAATAAATCTAACTGCCCAGTTGAAGGATTTAGTAAGACGGGAAATCCCTTCCTGTGTACATCCAGAATATATTTCGATGCCGTAGTTGAAAATAGGCATGACTAAAGCATGAACAAGTAGCTTCCTAATATGCAAGGGAAGATAATGGTTAAGGCTATAGAGCTTCCTCATTGCAGCAGTAGCACGGCCTATGACATAGTTGATATGTGGTTTCCATGAGAGATCTTGGTCGATGATAATACCAAGACTCATCGCGTGTTGAACGAAATTAATGGGGATGCCACCAAGAGAGACTCCAAGTCCAAGATTGCGAAGAGAAGAAGGGCAGTTAAAGAGTAAGGCTTGTGATTTGGTGGGGTTTAAGACAAGCATATTGCTATGGGCCCAATCACAGATTTTAGCCAGATCATGGTTAATTTCCGCGAAACAACGCTGGATGTCAGAGATGGGAAGAGCATGTAAAATTTGAACATCGTCGGCAAATAAGTGGAGAATAGAAAATTGAGTGACTGAGGTGATATCGTTAATGTAGATTGAAAAAAGAAGAGGACCAAGAATGGAACCTTGGGGAACACCTTTAAGGACGGGAATAGAACTAGACAAGAGATTACCGGAAGAAACACATTGGGATCTTCCAGAGAGGTAAGAAAAGATTAGATTACAGGCGCAAGAAGCGAAACGGAACTGCGATTTAAGTTTAAAAATGAGAGTTGCGTGATCAATTGAATCGAAGGCTTTACTAAAATCAAGAAGAAGAAGAATAGAGATGAGCTTATTATTTATATTTTGTCTAAGTCGATCAGTGATATCAATGAGCGTGTGGGTAGTACTATGATGGTTACGAAAGCCAGATTGATGATCAGAAAGGAGATTATTGGCAGCAGCATGCTCAATAATCTGGCTTTTTATGATTTTTTCGAAAACCTTGGATAGAGCAGGCAGAATACTGATTGGACGGAACTCATCACTACCCTTCTTAGAAATGGGACGAACGGTTGCAAATTTCCACGAGGATGGGAAGGAAGAGGTCATAATGATGTGGTTGATGAGATGATGGATATGAGGGAGAATGAAAGGAAAAAGGATTTTAAGAAATTTGATGGGGATGCCATCAGAACCAACCGCGTTCGAAGAGATAGAGTAGAAAGCTAGTTCAATCTCGGAGAGAGTGGCAGAGCGAAAGGAGAAGGAATTGTGGTGTTCAGGAATGGAGGAATCGTAGCGGGGGAGAGGTGAGAAGGAGTTAGCGGAAACAAAGGATTGGTTGAGGGAGTTAAGTTCAGAAGGATTAAGAAAAGAGGGTTCAGAATTCGAGTTAATGGCACCTATGCTAGAGAGTTTAGCCCACATTGCTTTAGAAGATGGCAGATCTGAAAACATTTTGTCTCCAAGATCAAGTTTAGCTTTCCGTACTAAGGATTTGAATCGGTTGCGATGGAGACAGAAGATTTTCCAGCTGGTGGTTGAAGGGTTTGCTTTGTGAGCTTTAAAAGATAAGTCGCGAAGGTTGCGGATGTGGAGCATTTCGTGAGTTAGGTTGATTGAGCTAGGAGGAGGAGGGAGGAAGGAGCGAAGAGGAGCATGTTTATTGAGAAGGTTAAGGAGAATATTATTGAGGAGTTGAAGCTTCGATTCTGAATCAGTCGAGGTGTAAAAAGGTGAAAAATCGGTTAAAAGAATATCAGAAGATAGAAGTTCGAGGTTGACGTTTTTATAGTCATGATAAAGGACAGGGGAAGGTTTATAGACCTTACTTAGGTTAAGCGAGGAAAAGATGAAGGCATGGGCAGAAATCCCAGGCACCCAAAATTGGTCACTAAGGAGAGGAAGAGAGGGATCACTAACAAGGAAAAAGTCTATACACGATCCAGTAGGGGAATTGTAGGCACGGTGGGTAGGTAAATTATTGTGAACAATGTGGAGGTTGAGACGCGAACAGATGTCGGAAGCATGGGATAAGGAATGAGGATTGAGAATATTAGTATTAAAGTCACCCATAAGAATAATATAGGGATAGAGATTGGAGTAGGGGGCAATAATGTCTTCGATTAAGGAAAATTTGCCCTTACAGAGATATGAAACAACAACCAGAATGCGAGTCCCACCCAGATTAATCTGAACAAAGACAGCTTCAGCATCGGAATCATCGTAGGTGTGAATTTTTTTTGATTTAATTTTTTTGTTAACATAAAGAGCGACACCACCACCCCTAATTCTTGGACGATCATGCCGATGGATCCGATAACCGGGGATTTCAACTGCAGAGTTGGAGACATATGATTTAAGCCATGTTTCAGAAACACCGACCATGTCAAGGAGAGATGTAGAAAGAATAGATTTAATTTCTTCTAACTTAGAAGAGGAGGCACTTGGTTTTAGACTTTGAGCATTGAAGTGGCCGATGTTTATGTTATTAATGAATGTTTTTAAAATAACATTTCAGTCATTTATTTAAATTTAAATAAAAAACAACATTTCGGTTTTTCATAATTTTCTTGTTTTTTTCTGTTTTATAAACAGTTTTGTTGTTCCGTTATTGAGGACTGGGCATTGATACAACTGTTAGCTGTCATTGGGTACTTTTACAGGGGTTTTATTTAGTCTCGATAATATAGTATCCTAAGTGGTTGGAACATTGTAACACGGACGAAACCTTTGTTAAAATAATAACGCTTCGAACCACCGAAAAATCATAAACTTTAACTTTTTGTGAGTTAGTTAAGCATGTTTTTCACACTAAATATGATATATTCACTACAATGTTTGGACCCAGAAGCACCTCCTCCCAAACACAGCAAAAGTATTCCAAACATGGGCTAACAAATGACTTATTGATCAGCAAAATTTGTTCGGGATTGATAAGATTTTTACATAAGCTCAGGCAAAACCCCCAATATACAAGCCTGATTAATAGTTTAGCACAGAAAAAATCGTCAACCTGTAGCCCCATTTTGAAATTAAAACTCAATATAAAAAAAAATCAAAAAGTCGCCTTAACGCCATCTAGAAAAATAGAACTACATATAAAAAAATTCAAAAAATTTAATCAAAACACTAATCCAATTTTTGCATATGGCAATGTTCATTGTTTTTTTAATATAGCGTCAATGAATTGGGCTTGAAGAATATCGGAGGTTTTGGGGTAGGAAACCTAAATGTTTGCATGTTCAATTTCGCATGTTCAAAATTTGCATGTTCAGTTTTGTTCAATTTCATGTTATTAGTCCACCTCGTGTAGTTTCCCATTTTTTATTTTAATAGGGGATTCTATGTGTCGTTCCTCCCGTGAAAGACGGTATAACTTGGTTTTAGTTGGGTTAAACTTAACAAGATTACACGTGTTCTCTTACTCCATTATACGTTCTCGGTCTTCATTGAAAAAATTAATTAACATTTTTCTATCATTGGTAGCTGTTGCACGTGATCAAGCTTATCAGATGCATGGGGAGCACACAATGTGTCAATATGTGTTAAAATTGACCAGGTTTTAGTCAACCTATCCAGTGAAATCCTCGTTCATTTCACACATTTCACCTTTTGAAGATAGACTTACAAACGACTTCCTTCGTGTACCCTTATATGCGAAACCATCTAATTATTTGCTGATTAAATGTATAAAGTTGATCTCAATCATAAAGTTCTACATCAAGTACATAATTATCATTAAGTAGTAACAATGTTATTCCCCCACAGTAACCTATATATCAATACAAATAAACATTTCTCAATTAACATATTCTTTCTTTTTTTTTTTCAGAAATGCAGAATGGTTCTTTACAGGGGCCAAAGGAAGTCCACATTCCTAGCAAAAATTTGGTAAGTAGCTAAAACCAAAGATATTGGCAATGATATTTTTAAAGTATTAAATGTGCCACTCGGTCATGCGTTAACGTGTACAAAAGTATTCTATCAAACACAGATTCAACGGAAAGCACATGCATAGTTTAAATCAATACCTGCCCAGATGATCAAATCACTTCTAACGATCGGTTTTGCACATTAATGTGAACGAAAAACACGTGCGTATTTGAATGCAACGTTGTGTCAAAATTTCACGTCAATCGACGAACTACTTTTTGAATTTTGCGAACTAACATATATACGCAGGCTGAACATTTATATATATAAAGATACGTATGTGAAAAACTATGTTAAACGTATCTCAACAAATTTTAGTTTTTTGTTTGCAAATTATGGGATTTTCAATTCTCTATTATGTCTTTAATTAGGCCGCATGTTCTATGAATGTAATATGTCTAGTAAAGCTTCTGAATTTTATGTTGAAGCAACAAAAATTTATTAATTTTTTGGTCACAAAATGCATAAATCACATTGTATACTACAATAATTCTTTGTTACCAACCGATATTACTATTCGACCAAACATATTGACGCGTTTTTCAGCCTTTCATCTAATTGACCTAACTCACAATCCGATAAACGTAATCTCCAAATCTCCTTTTGGATTCAATCACTGATTAGTAAGCAAAAACACCAATTTTCAGTATAAACACAGCGCTCAAAATATTACCCAAAATATTTGTATTAAATAACACTTAAAACTTTATTTACAAAAATAATTTTGCTTCACGAACGGTTTTATATTCGCGATATAGCTTATCGTTTACAATGAATTTTCATTTCACATAATCACATAATCACATTCCACTTAAACTATTTACACTATCGCAGTCTAATTTAAATTAACTTTACAAAATCGCGTTCTAATTTTAAACTAATTCTTATTTCGCAAAACGAATTCCTTATATATAATTCTTCTTAATTTCTCAAATATTCTAGGTAAATCCAAAAATTTCTATATAACGAAAACTCGAGAAATTTGTTTAATGTTTTTGCTTTGACCCGTTTTATTTATTTATTTTTTTGTTTTGTATTTCATTGCGATAATGTAGAATCGTAACAATATTGTTCAAAAATGTTATTTCAAAAAATTTTAACTGTCAACAAAAATAATGTTTTTTAGTATTAATTGATCCCAACAACTAAATTCACTAAACGCTAATTCACTATCTCGTCAAAAAAGTAACTTTTTCTAGCCGTGAAGTAATTAAACGAAACTTAAAATTTAATATATTTATAATTTCTTATTCTATTTTTTATTTTTTTCATATGTAAATCATTATTTGAGGTTTCGCCATTTTCGTAAGAACATCATTCCGATCATTCTATATTTCATCTTTTTTTATTGTTTCTACAATATAAAGTAGTGGCTTCCAGTTCCACAACAATAAATAGTTCCAATAATTCCACAAAAATAATTCCAACAAATAATAAAAAACAAAAAGTGTACGTACGTACGGCATTGAGTTACACGTTTGTAATTTCTTATTATTGTGAATCAGCCTAACACAAATTAGTTCGGCACCTGGTGGAAAAAGAGAAAAGTTGCCTGTATGAAGAAGATTCCCCATTATTAATATATTCCTAAGACACGCCATATTTTTTGTTGTTTCAACTTTTTGTTATGTAATTAAATTTTTTGATATAAAAATATCATTTTGTTGAAGTTGTTTTAAAATGTTCATAGTTAAAAAATCGATAAATTTGTTTAAATTAAATTGTGTTTCGATAATCTAAAATTATTGCCTGAGTAGTTTGTGAAAATTTGATAACTTGATTTAATCCTTTAACACAGAGAAACTAAGTTAAATAAATAGTGTAATTACGGCTCCACCGTTTCGATTACGATCATCAAACATCTTTAATTTAGATGGTCATGCCTTAAGACTTCTAGAAGAAAAATAACTATTTATGTCGAATTCTTTTTGTCCAGAGTGAAAAAGTGATTTTTTTTTTCATAAAAAGAACATGCAAAAATATGATCCAGTTTTGTAGTTGTATATGTGAACTGTCATTAAATATTTTTGTAATTAATTGTATTTAATTAATTAGTTTATTATTAATTTTTAATTTAAAACACGATTTGAACAATATTTTATTTAAAAAGTAACTATTTCACTATTAAAAAAATAATAAGTAAACGGCGTTTTGTTTGTTTACTAATTTTGACAGATTTTTTTAAATGTATTTGTATTCTTTATTGTATTATATGCTTGCTCTAGCTAAAAATCTAGATTCAAACAAAAGTTTTTAGGGCAAAAAAAAATCACTTTTTTTTGTCAAATAGAATACGTTATGTCAAAAAAACTTGATCTAGATCAAAAATGGGCGTGTTTAGAGCAATTTTTTGGCAAAAAGAATTCGACATTATATAATTAAATCATAGATTTATAAAATTTAAATATGACTAACACTAATCAATAATCATGATTAACGTTTTTCGGTATTTTCTCAGACTTATCTGTCTCACTTAAAAATTAAAATCTTTACAAGTTCGCTGATCGCGTGCTTTTACAAAAACATGAATACAATCCTGGCTTTCTTCTTCATTCAATAACGACGTCCATTGACCGTTGGTACCAGTTCCACCTTTCTCCAATTTGACAAGTGATACTACAATTCTGCTGTTCTCTTTTGATCACAGATCCTGAACTTGCTTTCGTATTTGAAGAAATTTCTAGAAAGAAATTGCTATGCCTCGCTTTCTTGAAGACCGAAGCTATTTGTTTTTGTTGTTATTTGTTGCTTTTCTAACAGTTCATCCACCAGCGCCCCTAAGATATCACCTTGGATAGTGATATCGCACTGCTATTGCCAGTAATATGTGATATTTCACGTTAACTCGGATGTCAACTGCAGGTAATTGAATACGCGGGATTGTCACACCTTAAGTTAATTACAGAATAAGTCAAAACATTGTACCACATATAAACATATTGTAACGTTTCTTGGCCGAGTTACTAATATTTGGATCGATCACTAAATCAGGAAATAACGTTAAATACGTTAAATAAATTATTCGTTATATACGTTAAATTTTTATTCGTTTAAAATTTTAATTCTTATTACAATATTTCTCCTGCTAGTATTCCCCTTAATTTTTACTTATTTCCCTTAACTTTTTATTTATAAGAACTCTATTATACTTATAATAATCTCTTGCAATTTATTTTGACGAACTCGCGTAACCTATAATTTTAACTCGCTTATATTACTGCTAAATTTAGACTATTCTCTATCCCTAACACGACCTCTTATATATACTAGCTCGAAGATATAATCCCGATATTTCTACTAAATTCTAGAACACAACCCTTTTCTTTTCTTTATCCTTCCTTTCTTTATCAACAAAAACATAATACCATGATCTTCAAAATGCTTTTTAATTTGTTTATTTACCTATTTTATAATAGACTGCGTTTGCATTCTTATAGGATAAACAAAAACGTCCTATTACGCATTTAATTTGGTTACGTTATATTTTCTTTTGTTGATTTAGGTGTTTTTATATTCTTTTAGTGGAACTTTTTTCCCTAAAGAGTATTTTCTCGAAAGATGTTCTATTGTGTTGTATTCTATCGTATTCTGCCCCACTTATTTCTGTTCGCCCCGAACAGAATCTAATTCTCCTCCTTTGTAGAGTGCTAATCTTTCTAGATCCACAACTTTTGGGTTCGTTCGTTGACCTTTCTTTATCCGATAAACAATAACTCATACCGAGCCTTCATTTGATCACTGGATATCTGTGATTTCTGTCTGACAAACATGTGTATCTGAGTATCTCCTAAAGTTCTTTTTGCAGCAGCAACAACAACAACAACAACAACGATGGAACAATCCCATACTTCAGATCACCGGCTGGCGTTGTTTTAGTTGTATCATGCACTGCTGATCTATAAACCATCAGGAATAACGGAATATGACGGTCCCAATCACGTTGATTCTTGTTTGCTACTTTTGCTAGATATTTCTCCAGAGTAGCATTAAATCTTTCTACTATGCCATCTGATTGGGGATGTGAATCAGTTGTTCTAGTTTGATTGATTCTAAGCATCTAACAGATTTCTTGAAATATGATAGATTCCAAATTTCTTCCTTGATCTGTAAGAATCTCTATCTCTCCGCTACTCTGTAGCGACTTATCCAATTGCTAACTACTGCTTCAGTGATAGTTGTTGCTTCCTGATTTGGTATTGCATATACCTCTGGCCACTAGCTGAAATAATCCATTATGACTAGCACATATTTGTTATTGTTATCGGTAGTCGGAAATGGTCCACTACATCCATTGCAATTCTCTCGAACGGTGCTCCCATATTATACTGTGTCATATATTACCACGATTTCTTCGTGCAGGTCCCTATGCAGCCGCATATTTATCACATGCTTGACACCATTGCACTACCGATTGACGTGCTCCTGACCAATAAAATCTATGTCATATTTTAGCAAGGGGTTCGCTAATACCCAGGTGACCGCCATTGGTTCCTTTATGATATTCCTTTAATACTTGAAGTTAACTTATTTTTGAAACTACTATCATTAATTCTTTAACTTTACCATCAGGACTTTTCCAAATTCTTTTCAAGTATCCATCTCCAATGCAGAGTCTGTCCCATTGTGCCCACTATGTCTTCAATGTTTGACCTTTTATCGGCAATTTCGCCCCATTTTGGTTTCTCTCTTTCCCTTGAACTTGATTATTGCTGCCAAGCCTTCTTGACAATGCATTACCATTTCCACGTGCACTTTCCCTCTGATGTTCAATGTCGAAACCATGAGCCTGTAAGCGTTCAATTCATTGTGTTACTTGTCCCTCCAGGTTCTTTAATTGTAGTAGACACCCTAATGCTCCATGATTAGTTCTCAAATGGATTTTTTTACCGTACAAATATTTGTGGAGTCTTTACGGTTTACACAATAATTTCTGGCTTGGACAGTGTCTCCGAGTAATAAGCTATTACTTTCTCTTCTTCATCAATTTTTTGAGATAAAACTCCTCCTTTACCATCATTGTTGTCATCAGTTGGCATTGTTGAATTTCAAATTTGATATAGGATAAGCCAGAACTGGTGCAGTGCACAATCCTCTTCGAAGCTCCACAAATCCGTCTTCTTGCTTTTCGGTCCATTCAAATGCTTTATCCTTCCTCTTTGCAACATTGGCAAATCATAATACTAAACGTCGGTAGTAAATGCAAAATCGCAGAAAACTGCGAAGTTCATGTAAATTCTTGCGTCTTGGCCATTCTTTTACTGCTATGATCTTATCAGCACCTGCATGTATACCATTTGTTGTTACTTTGTGACCCAAGTATTTTACTTCTTCTCTTAACAATGTACATCTCTTTGGACTCAATTTTAGTTCTGCTGTTTGGATTAACTCGAAGACTTCCTCTAAATTATTCAAATGATCGTGGAAATTCTTATCTATCACAATTATATCGTCCAAGTACACAGGGCACGTCCTCCAGTGTAATCCTTTCAACAAACGTTCCATTAAACGTTCAAATGTTGCTGGAGCATTACACAGCCCGAATGGTATAACGTTAAACTGCCATAACTCACAACCCAAACTAAACGCTGTCTTTTCTCGATCCTCTTCCTGCACTTCCACCTGCCAATAACCGCTTTGCAGATCTAGTGTTGAGAACAATTTGACATCTGATAATGTGTCCAGGTATCATCAATTTGAGGTTCAGTCTCGAGGCATTCAGTTTTCTGTATTCTACGCAGATTTTCATAGTTCCCTCTTTCTTCCGGATTAAAACCACAGGTAAAGTCCATGGACTATCTGATTGCTCGATAACATCAGCCATTTTTATATCCTTTACCATTCTATCAGCTTCTTCCCGTTTTGCTAATAGTAGTCTTCTTCGTGCTTGGCGAATCGGCATCTCTGATCTCGTGTCAATTTTATGTTTCACCATATTAGTTCTTCTGTTGCCTGCTGATGTGCTACAGAAAATGGACGAATAACGTTCGAGCAACTAGTAGTAGTTTTTGTATTTCTTTCTTTTGCGTTTGATTTTTGACTTTCCTTTCTGTGTGCTGTTGTTTACATTGCACAACGGTAGCTACTTCTTCACATTTACTGACGATTGTTTCTTTCTTAAGGGGTTGTCTGACAGATTTAGTGTTCTTATCGGTATTCTTAAGTTTTCATCTGGTACAACTAATGTTTTCAATATAATGATCTTTTGTAGACCGTTTTCATTAGCTTCTACAACCCACAACCTTTGTGACCCAAAATCTCCCTCCAATCTCCCCAGACGATTGTCTCAGTAGGCAGGTGGCAGCTTTTCTCGATGTTCCATTATTATTCGCCTCACTGTTGATTCTGTACCATTCATCTGAAGATTGTTTAATCCGAGTTTACAAATTTTCTTGCATTTTAAAGACTTCAAACGCAAAAATTCAATTTTCTCGAAATTTGATTTTATGGACTTACGCTGTTTTTCATCTGTACCCTTCATGTGTCTCCTGCCAAAGGCCGAAAGTTCACAAAAACAATAGACCTGAGCTTGAACGTTTTACCTTACCTTCTGGCAGTTTCGATCATATTCATTTGGATACCATCGGTAGACTGCCGCAATCATAGGACAATTCATATTTTCTCACAATAGTGGATAGATTCAATCGATTTCCAAAGACATATCTAATGCCTGATATGTCAATTTCCACAGTTTCTAAAATTTTGTCGAACAACGTGTTATCATTTTTATCGTGCCTTTGGAAATCATGACCGCTCAAGAAATTCAGTTTAAATCGAAATTATTCTCCGCCAGGAGAACTTTTTATTACAAACCAAACCACTACAATCGACCCAAAATTTACGTTGACCAACATCGCGCTATAATGAAATGTATTGTTCTTACAGATACACCGCACTCGGTTAGTAGAGACACATGCATTCCAAAAACGTTAAGCACTTGTGAGCACGCTTAAGTGCGAGATGACCTTGTAACACTAGCCTTCTCTACTCCGTATGAAGGGCCTTATAAGTAAATTCGTTCGGCTTCGGTTCCGTCAATATTTTATAGTGAACATACAAGGAAAGAATTCTCAATAAATTGTCTTAAACCAGCGTTTGAAATTTTATCGGTATTTTCCAATCAAAATTCACATACAACGAAATCCGTCAGATTAAATATGCACGTCAACTAATTTCTTTCACATTGCCAATTGCCAACGTTATTAGTTATATTTTTTGAAGCAAAACTTCTTTAGGTGCGATATGACAAATAACTCAAATGTTTTTTCGGACGGAAGTATCGTTTTCAAACGAAAATGACGTTCAGTAAAACTAATTATAATGAAACCATATATATTCAATATTCATCTCTATCATACTATACTACAGATTTTAAATCTGAGACACATGCATTCACATGAAATTCAAACAACAATGGAATAATAAAGGCAAACGAATATTATTTTCGGCAAGTATACGATATAATTCGATTATGTGTCATTATTTTTTGGAATGAAATTTTAATAGTTGATCAGTTGTTAATGTTATTATATTTTTAATGTGATGTGCGCGACTTAATTGAAAGAAACAAATGATTTTTCTGTCACGAAAAACGGTATAACAATTTTATGCCATCACGCTTAAAGAAAAATAATAATAATATTTTAAATATTATGTCATTTTTTCTCTAAAAAAAAGTAAATTTTATAAGAATGAAAATTATTTTGAGCTTTATTGATTTTGTTCATAATTCTGTGTTGGTGTAATACAAAAATACATATTGCGAAAATTCGGTATTGGAACATATCCGTGTGTGCACGTGTGTATGTTTTGCTGGGTATGTTTATGTGTATGTTTTGCTGGGTAATCTCTCTTGCTCGTGATCCTATTGTATACCGTCGGTATACTTCACAGGGCAGGGTTTGAGTGTGATAGTTTCTCGTGTATTATAATGTTGTGTTGTCGTGGTTTTGCTGCGTAGTGTTTAGCATAGCTGCTCTACTTCGTCTTGTCTCAGCTATTTTATCATACTTGATCTCATTCGCTATATCTCAGATGCCTTTTGAGCTCAGTGTAAATTGCATGAGGCTAAGCGGAGTGATTGAATCTCCCATATGCTGTTCATTAAATTCCGTGTATTAGCTCCGTGTAGGTCTCTTACGTGTTTATATTTGTATATGTACTCACTGAAACATCCATGACCAGAGATAATCTGCGTCAAGTAATGGTTGATGTCACCGTGTTTCCTTATTGTCCATGCTTTTACATCAGAGATCTTCGATGAAGTCTTCTCGTGTTCGTTTACCACTATCATTTTGTGTTGCTATATACAGAGCCTTTTGCTGTAATTTCAGCATCCTACTCGCAATAGACGAAAGACGCAGCAAATGCCAACGATGTCAGTCTGTAGGCCGTTTTGATAGATATAACATGAGATGGTGTTTACACCGCTGAGGGACTCATTGGTGTCGCATACATTTATATTGATATTCTGACACAATTAAGAAGCTTCCTGATCGGATGTCTAGGGCCATTAATAATTGACATAAGCCTTGCAAGAGCAGCTCCTCTCATGGAGCTTGGTCACCAGCGTACATCAGGTGGTCTTTGAAGATGATTCTGTGGTAGTTGATTCTGGTGTAGAATGACTCCAATATACCTCTGTTGCTGGCCAAATGTTATGGTTTGTCTACCAACCTGGATATCGATACTTTCTCAACTTTTCGTCTACTCGTTAGTGTGACTTCAGATTTCTGATCGGCTAACTCTAGTACTGTATTGTTCAGCCATGCTTTAACGCTGATTATGGTCTGGATACAGTTGGCAATAATATTCGCGAGGTTCTTGACTATAACAACAACTATGGCAATATTATCTGCATAGCCGATAATCGTTGTTTGTTTGGGCATACGTACTCTGAGTTTACCATCGTCCATGATGTTCCATAACTGTGGTCTGAGGATAAATTTGTTATGCCCGCCAAATTACGTGATATTTAACAGGCAGCATTTATAAGAAAACCTACAATCAACTCCAGAACATACTTATGTTCTGTATAGGTGAGTTGACAGGAATTTAGATCTTTGTAGTTTAAACAACCACGGCTGCACTAACAGTAAAGATTAAATTCCCACTCAACCACCACACTTTTCAGTTTGCATTTTCTTGACTACTTTGCATTTTCTTTCATTACCATTATTATTAATAATCATCGGCACACCTGACTTTTTTGTAACATCAAGGTTATAATAGTTTTTGATTATACATTTGCATTCTATCGAATTTTGTTTATTTTCCTTGTTTATATAAAAAACGAAACAGAAGAATTGCTATCGTTTAAATTTCTCTCTTTTATTTTATAATAATGATGAAACGGAGAAAGAAATGAAATTTTATAATACATGAACATTTCCAGCTTTTTGCTTGTATTCTAATTGATAAACGGGTGGTTCGTACTTTTGTTTATGTTTTTTAATTTGATAGAAGAACAGGAAAAATGTTGTGGAAAAAATAAGACAATCTGTTATTAACTGGTTACGTTCTAAATTGTAAATTTATTGATTACAAACAATATGAAAAACGAGCATCTGTTTCATGCAATCAACTCTTGATTCTTTCTTGTTTAGTAATTTTAAAAATTATAAATAGAAAAATATTTTTCTAATTGTTGAGTTGTAATTATGATTTCAATAAGAAATCTTGCAAGTTTTAGTTGTGCTTATTAATCTAGATAATATTATTTTTAAACTAATTACGATGTGGTTAAGTTATTATACATAAAAGGAAATTGTAAAAGAAAAAAACAGAAAAGAAAAAAAAATATATATATATATATATATATATATATATATATATATATATTTTTTTTTTTTTTTTTTTTTTTTTTTTTTTAAGGCGTTCATGCTCCATGTAGGAGCGTTGCCAGGCTAATCAGCTTCGAATATTCACCACGGTCATTCGCAACAGCGACATAGTTACCATGGCAGCCGATTTTTTTAAGGTCGTTTATTACGTCAGTCTCCCATTGTAGTCGTGGTCTTCCTCGCGGTCTACCACTCCCTGGGATACTAACGTACATTTTTCTAATCATTCCAGACTGTGAATCGGCTCGTAGAACATGCCCAAACCAAGCAATCCTGTTAGAACGGATACAACCTATTATATCAGGACCCTCAAGAAGGTCTCTGATCTCAAAGTTATACCGGGTTCTATACTCTCCATCGTCTGTCTTAAGTGGACCAAAAATGTAGCGTAGGATCTTACGCTCAAATACAGATAAATGCGATTCGTCATTTTGTGTAAGGGTCCACGTTTGTGACCCATACATCACAACCGGTCTAATCAATGTCTTGTATAACTTGAGCTTGGTGTTAGTTGATACATACGGTGATCCAAGGAGAGGTTTAATTGAGTAGAAAGTTCGATTACCTGCAGCGATTCGAGCTTTAATATCTGTAAGTATGCTGTTGTTTGAGTCAAGCATTGATCCCAAATATTTAAAAGATTCAACTCCCTCAATTCGTTCATCGCCGCACATCAAATCTTTCTTCTCAGCCTCTCTTGAAACATTCATATGTTTGGTTTTATTGTAGTTAATTTGCAGACCAATTTTCCTAGCACCACTCTCAAGCGACTTGAAAGTCTCACTCATAACAGCTTCACTTCGGCCGAGGATGACAACATCATCAGCGTAAGCAATCATCTGTACTGAGTTTATTGACAAGATATTGTTATTAGTCGGTAGTTTCTTTTGACGGCACACATATTCCAAGGCTAGATTAAAAAGTATAGGAGAGATAGCATCACCTTGTCTTAATCCGGAGTCGACTTTAAAAAATTTTGATATTTCGTTCTCTACTCGCACACAGCATTGAGAGTTCTGTACTGTCATTTTGCATAGTGATACCAGTTTACCAGGAATTCCCATTGACACCAGAGCAGACCATAGAGTCTCTCGTTCGAGAGAGTCGTAGGCCTGCCTGAAATCAATGAAAAGTTGGTGCACAGGTATGTTGAACTCTCGACACTTTTCCAAAATCATCCTTATCGAGAAAAGTGCATCGGTGGTACCTCGGCCCCGCCGGAAACCACACTGATATTCTCCAAACAGTTGTTCAGCAAAAGGATTGATTTTGGATAGCAAAATGTAGGAAAAGATCTTATATGCTGTGCAGAGGAGAGCGATTCCTCTGTAGTTTGCACATTGTAGGCGATTACCTTTTTTATGGATTGGTATCAGCATAGCTTTGTTCCAGTCCTGTGGCATGGTTTCAGTCCTCCAGATCATTTGAACAAGTTCAAACAATCTTGAGGATAGAGTTTCGCCACCATGTACAATCATTTCGGATGTTATATCGTCGATACCAGGTGCTTTATTGCATTTTAATTTTGACAGCGCCGCATCGAATTCCTCTTTGGTGGGTTCGTCTACATGTACCTTTGACGCACGAATAAGCTTTGCTCGTCGCCCGACTTGTTGCTGGTCACTTAAGTTGAGAAGATTCTCAAAATAAGCGGCCCAAGTATCTAAAATATTTTTAAGGTCTACTTGTAGCTCCCCATCTTCGTTTTGAATAGCAGTCGATCTAGTTTGAGGGCCCTTCCTTAAGGTTTTAACCTGTTGAAAGAAGTTACGCGATTGATGCTCCTTATTGAAGCTTTCAATCTCCTCACACTGTCTCTTCCACCATTCTCTCTTCGTTCGTCTACATAGCTTTGTAACGGCTTGTCTTGCCAGTTTATAGTTCTCCTTCGTGGACCTGGTATTGCGTCCTTGTAGACACTTCAGATAGCAATCTCTTTTGTATTGAATAGCGTCAAGACATGCTTGATCCGTCCATGGCTTCTGGGAGTGGTTCTGTGGTCGTCCAAGTATTCCCTCAGCAGCGCTTAAAACAGCATCTTTGAGCAAATACCATGACTTATCGACGTCTCCATTAATGGTTTCTGATTTCTCCAATGTTTCGGCAATATGGATTTGATATCTCTCTTCTGTTTCAGCATTCTTTAATGATGAGATGTTAAAACGATTCCGTTGATTGAATTTTGGAATGCCTGGATTTGGGAAGTGGAACCTTATCGTTGCACATACAAGGAAGTGATCACTTCCAATGTATGCACCTCTAAAGGATCGCACATCCCGAACGCTCGAAAAGAAACGTGCTGTTACTAGAACGTGATCAATTTGATTTCGAGTGTTTCCATTCGGTGAGACCCAAGTCTGTTTATGAATCGATCGATGCGGAAAGAACGTACTGGCAATTCTCAAATTATTTGATAATGCAAACTCAGTCATTCTCTCACCATTATCATTCGAATTCAAATGCAGGCTGTTGGGACCCACCACATTTCCATAAGAGATATCTCCTCCAACCTGTCCATTAAAGTCACCAAGAACCATAATGAAGTCGCGTGTTGGTGTTTGTTTCATAACCTCTTCCAGTGCTATGTAGAAATTATCCTTCTCGTCGACGGTCTTAGCTTCAGTAGGTGCATGCACGGCAATAAGAGAAATATTGTTATATGTACCACGTACACGTAGGTAGCAGATCCTCTCACTGACCGGGATGAATTTCATCACGGCTTCTTGTATACGTGCACCAACAAGAAAGCCAGTACCAAATTCTCTTCGAGAAGGATGACCACTACAGTATAGAGAGTGACTATCCAAATCTTGTTTTCCGATTATCGGCTGTCTAATTTCTTGTAGAGCAATAATATCCATCCTATACCTCTCAGCCTCTGTTTCCAGACTTATAAGAGCATCAGGAGCGCTCAGGCTGCGCACGTTCCACGTTCCGATTCGGTAGTCTGGTCCTTTTTCACGTCCAGGTAAAATTCTGTTTTGTTGTCCGGGTCTGTTTTTCTTTTTCTGATCACCAAATTTAACATATTAGTTTTTTTCCGGGGTTAGGGTGTTAACCTTAGGCCCAACCCAAATTTTTTTTTTTTTTTTTTTTTAATAAAATGTGTTGTGTAATAGGGTTTAGAATATGTGTCACAACAACACATAAATACCTTTTAAGACCTAGGTCTAGACCTGGGTCCCACAACAACTGGCGTTCTGAGGTGTAGATTAACGCTTTTTTTAAACATCTGTGGGTTGAAACCACCTGAGACTAAGTGTTCCGGCAAACTATTCCATTTGTACGCAGTTCGGACAAAGAAGTCTCTCTGCGATCTGCCAGTATGACAGCGCGGGATCTTTACCGTTTCACTGGTTGCGGCAGCCGATTGCCGAGTGGAACGGGGGTAAGAATAAGTTTGAGGCATGATGCCGCTGATTTCATCTGAGCACTGCTGATGACGATATTTGTAAAAAACAACGAGGTCAGCAACAGTGCGACGATGTTGTAGGGAATCAAGTTGTGATGTCAAAGTTCGATCACCTACAATTCGTATAGCTCGCTTTTGAACAGAGTCCAAGAGGGCCAAGATGGAAACAGAGGCAGCACCCCAAACTTGACAGCAGTACTCCATACAGGGACGAATATAGGACTTATAAACATGGAGCAATTGGTATGGAGTGAAAAATTTTTTGCATCTATTTAGGAGGCCGAGTTTTTTAGACGCGCTTTTTGCCATCGCCATTACATGATCGTTCCAGAGTAGGTCATTTGAAACTGTGACACCCAATAAACGAATGTTTTTACATTCACCTATTGGTTCATCACACATACTAAATAAAATATCTTTGGGGAACTCGGTCTTTAATCTGGAAACAATCAACAGCTGTGTTTTGGTGGAGTTGAAATTGACAAGGTTTTGGTCACCCCAGTCGGCGACTTTATTCAGGTCTTTGTTCACGTTTATGGCAGCGTCTCTCCGGGCAGGATTAATTCGTTCGTGCATTTTACCTTTTGAAGGAAGGGGCTCGAACGACTTGTGCAGAGTACTATCATCTGCAAAACTATTTATTGGGTTGCTGGTGATTTTCAACAATTCGTTGATATAAATCAAAAATAGGGTTGGGGACAATACTGAGCCTTGGGGTACACCAGCGTTAATTAGTTTAGACTCAGAAGAATATCCGTCTAAGGTTACCGAAATGTATCGGTCGGATAGAAAATTTTGAATCAGCTTCACAACATTGGGATGAAAACCGTACGCAACGAGCTTGTTGATTAAGTTGGCATGCCAGACTCGATCGAATGCCTTGGAGATGTCTAAAGCGATAACGTATGTTTCACCACCTTTATCAAGTATGCTGTTCCAACAATGCGCTACATAGTTTAATAGATCGGTAGTTGATCTTTTGTTTCGAAAACCGTATTGGCTGTCGGATATTAAATGATTTTCTTCCAGAAATTTTGAAATATGTGTATTAATATAATGCTCATAGACTTTGGATAGGACCGATAGTAAAGCTATTGGCCTATAATTTGAGATATCGGATTTTGGTCCCTTTTTGGGGACGGGCTGGACATTTGCCAACTTCCAGCACGAGGGAAATATACCAGATTTGTAGGATTGGTAGAATATTTTAGTTAAAGTTGGTGCAAGTTCTTTGGAAAAGGTTTTTAAAATAATGGGTGGAATTGTCGTGAATTGTCGTGAATGGGTCCGTTCTGCATATTAAGGTCACCAGAAACAACCTTTTTACACGTTTATATAGCGAGCCGCTTGATTCAAGACAGACGCCCGCTCCAAGCCGCCCCTGACATGGAGAACAGACGCTTGAGTCGCATTGGTTGTAAGGCGCCAATTCGCCGTGATGTAGCGTCATTGACTAAGCAGTTTTTACTCTGCTTGTCTCCAATACACCAACCTAATTCTGTCAGCATTACCCAGGCAGCACGGCGTGGACGTCGAATTTAGGATTTCGCTACCCTATATATATATATATATATATATATATATATATATATATATATATATATATATATATATATATATATATATATATATATATATATATATATATATATATATATATATATATATATATATATATATATATATATATATATATATATATATATATATATATATATATATATATATATATATATATATATATATATATATATATATATATATATATATATATATATATATATATATATATATATATATATATATATGTATATGTTTTGTGATGTCAAATGTGGGCAATAAATTGTGTTAGAAGGATTGAGATAAGTTTTGTGTTTTCTTTAAATTATAATCAAATTTTAAATAAATAAATTTAGAATGACATTTTGTGCTGGATTTTACATAATATATAAATAATTGATATGAAGTTTTATTCCGGATTAATCACGTCGTATAGAAAATATTGTTTTTGTTGGCTTTATTAAACAAATTTTAATCTCGTTAAAATACAACAAAAGAAAAAAATCAAAATTTAAGTCTGTTTTTGTGTGGCCGTAAAGATGAAAGAAAACGAAATATATTAAAGTGGAGCAAAATAACACAGAAAAAAATCACACAAAGAAAAAAATCACAGGAAAGAATCACACAGAAAAAAACTAACAAATTCAACAAAAATAAAACTAAAATTTATCAGCATAAATACGGTATTTACCATTTATGCAAACCCAACACCGTAGGTATTAGGGCTTCTCTCCCGGGATCCCGTTGTCCCGGGATCCCGCAGTGAAAAAGACTCATGAGAAATCCCGGGAATCAAGGTGGTTCCCGGGATTTCCCGTTGCTTTGGAATTTGTTTGATTTGTATGTTTAACACTATTTTTTTGAAGATGAAAAGGACATTTGCAAGAAAATTACATATATTAATGCTTTTATATTTTATTTGTATAGTAAAAATTCGCTACAAAATTCAATTAAATTTTGATTTAAAATCACAAAATATAAATTTACAACAGAAAACGCGTAAACAATATTTCACTGGGCCAGTCAACCATAAAACGAATAACATTTTTTTAGTGGAGCATTTTGTTTATATGCAGTGGCTGTTTACAGATTACGTAACGAAATGTTTACCATTTCAACCTTCTCCTCCCTTACGGAACACATTGTAACAAGCAACAATGACAATTTTCTTCCAACCGTACCAATCCTTCGCACCCTAAGGCCGTTACGCAATTTGTGAACAACCCACAATGGGATATTTCGTGTTTAAATAATAAAGTAACTAATAAATAATAAAGTAACTTTGTATCAAGCTCGTTTAAGTAATCTTAAACGAGCTTGATACAAAGTTACTTCAGGAAGAATTAAATCGTTTTTGTGCATGGTGCGCTGATAACCTACTCCATCTGAATGTGCTTAAATGTTATACGTTAACCTTTCACCGTACAAGATCAATTACATACAATGACTACTACCTTAACAGTAGTCTAGTACATCGAGTATTTGCTATACAAGACCTAGGTGTTTATTTCAAATACAATCTGTCTTTCAGCGATCATATTAATAAAATTATTACAAGGGCGAATTGTATGTTGGGTTTTATGATCAGAAATTCAAAAGAATTTCAAGATCCCTATACTGTGCGAAACATGTACTGTTGCTTCGTTAGATCTATTTTGGAATATGCGTCGGTAATTTGGTCTCCATATTACGACAACCACTCTAAAAGAATTGAGAGTGTACAGAAAAAGTTTTTACGTTACGCTCTTCGTCGTTTGCCGAAGAATAATGCATTACCGCATTATATTCTGCCACCCTATGAAGGTCGATGCATGCTGTTGAACATTGAAACTCTTGACAATAGGCGGCGCATAGCCTCTGCAATCTTTGCTGGCGATATTTTGACTAACACCATTGATTGTCCAAATATATTACAACAACTGAACATCTATGCTCCTGGACGGTCTTTACGCACAATATCGAGTTTTATTAAGCCCCCTTATAGACGAACTAATTTTGGTCAAAGTGATCCATTGTTCAATATAATCCGGAATTTTAATTTCTTTTCAGACGTTTTCGATTTTAATATATCCAGAAGAGTTTTTATACTTGATAAGGTCAAAATTATTGAATATTTGATATATCGTTGTTTTCATTAGATTAGATAGATCGTTGTTTTCACTAAATTTTATTATCAGTATTTTTAATTTTTTATTTTATGTTTATATAAAATTCTGTTTTTATTGTTTCTTCTATAGCTATTACGTTTGATTGTTTTGTTTCTTTTATTTTTCTTCTTTTTATTTTAACTAATGTAATCTATGGTACTATGTACTGCTGATGAATAAATAAATAAATAAATAAACAAATTGAGAAACAATAAGTCCTTTCCTCTTAAAGTGTATGCTTTAATACATATCCTTTCATTTATGGCTTCTGTTGTATTCTTTAAATGTTGGATTCATGAGAAAATTTTCTCAAAATTATGAGATTTTTCTACGTTGTCCACTCACTAAAATCGCATTCAATAAAATGATAATTCTAAACCAATTTTTCCAAAAAATGACAGCAGTTCTAATTCAGCATTATGAAAAGAACACTTGAAAGTAAGGAAAATGAAAATACACATTTTGAAATTTGATTTGTGTATGAAAAGACACATAGTTGCCAGTACCACTGATGGACCACTGACGAAATATGAAAGGTTCTGCGGTATTAAGCATCAACTATTGCACACGGACTGCATTTAGCTGATGTGATGTGCTTAATAAAAAACAATCGAGTAATGATTTAACTGTATCAGATTACGAGGCAAGCGTTAAGGCAAGTTAAATTAAAACACAATTTTTTGACATCTCTATATTTATTATAAATCGACTCGGAAAAGTTTTCTTTCAGTCTCAAGAATTGCTCTCAAATAAAAGGCTTTAGCTTTCTTCGAGAAGGAACGCTTAGTTTTCGAAATCGATAGTTTTATAATAAATATTAAGATATCAAAAAAGTGTGTTTAAACTGCACTCCAACAATTATCTCATATCTAATTTAGCTTAAAAACTGGCTTTTAATTTACTATATTTTATCCCGGGATCCCGGGATATATGCGATTTTATCCCGTCATCCCGGGAAACAAAATTTTGCGGGAAATGAGAAGCCCTAGTAGGTATTAATATAAAAGTCGATTGCGACAGATTCCTGCTTTGGTATCATCGACTAGAGTTCTTCCTGTTAAAGAAGTCATTATACGTAACATTACCATACTTTCATTTCATTTCCTGCGTCTATTACAAATCCATTCGACCTCATGAAGTCCATGGCCAGAACTACTTCATCAACAAAGTCTGTATTCGTTATTTTTCTGCTGATTGTAATTCATCTTTTATTAAATCTGTACAGACGATTGTGCGAGTTGACCCAGTATCTAGTGTAATGATACAGTTCTTGTGATAAATTTCAGCTCCAATCATTAAGCTGTCGCTATTCCTTGCGATTCTTGAAATAGGGATGCAAATTGTGGGGCATTTGGTTGTGGCGGCCAGCTTACGCCCCTTAAAGATGACTCGTTTTAGTTTAAATGTTCCGAAGCTATTTGATTCTCGAGATATGTGAAAAAGTTTGTCACATGCCCAACATCTTATTCTACTGTTAAAATCCCTAGCGGTTCTACACGGTGTACGTTGATTGTTGGTTTCACAATTGTTTGTGCTGTCTCACTAGTCAATACACAAGCTATTGTTTCAGCAAATGTAGCTTTAGGTGTCATCATAGCTGATTTTCGCGTCTCTGGATCTCTAATGCCGTCGATGAACGTATCTATCTTCATTCTTTCCATGTAGTCTGGAGATGTATATTCATGTGCCATATGTACAAGACGCTCGATTGCAGACGAAAAATATTGAACAATTTCTCCAATTCGCTGGTAGCGACCCTTTAATTCCATTCTATATATTTCCACCCGTTTGTGGTCACTACCATACTTGCGATCCAAGGGCTTCATAATTTCAGTGTAGCTTATTCAATCTGGAACTGCTTGGATTGTTTCTGCTGCTTCCCCTTTTAGCGCCACTATTAAAACTGCTACACAATGCGTTTCATACCAGTTATTTTGAGCAGCTGCTGTTTCAAATTAGAATTTTAAAATGCCAAACGATGATGCTTCGTCGTATGGTGGAGGTTTTAGCTTCACGCTTTGTATTTGTTTAAGCGGATGTTCTGGGAATAATTTCAACATCTAGAAGTCTTCTTTCTAATTCCACTTCAAAGTCGTCTGCTTTTGATTGTACTGTTTGATTTTCGTCTAGAAATTTCTGCTCAAATTGCTTAACTTTTTCCTGTACTTGTTCGACTTTCTCACACTTGCTGTTAATTGTAGAAGCTTCAAGTCTATATGTGTCCGATTCTCTGCAATCTGTTGCTACATTTCATCTCAACTTGCAGGGATGTTTGCAGACTGTTGACTGATGTTAACATCTAACTTTTTCATTTTATTTTATTGCTCGTGCGTTCCATATTTGCCTTAACATCTCATATTGAAACACATTTGCTCCATCATAGACATTAACTGTGCAAAGTCGTTATTTACTGCTACGACTTGCCTCGTTCCTTCAACAGCTCTATCTTTATCTTCATTACTTACTGCTTCTTCTTGACCAAAAAAATATTTCTCTGAACCCAATCCGGCTGCTTCTATAGTTTTTCTCAATCTTTCTTTCAAATCATTCTTGGTGTCCGTTGTTGAAAGATTCCTTTTCTCCAATTCATCTCTGCAAATCATGAACTTTTAAATCATTTAAATCCATTTTATTTCCAGATTTCACTTCTGATAACAGTTGCAACGTTTCTTGGCCGATTTACTAACATTTGGATCGATCACTTAATCAGGAAATTAAAACAATGGATTTTTATGCGTTATAATTTTTATTTCTTTTAACAATATTTCTGCTACTAGTATTGCCCTTAATTTTAGTATTTCTCTTAGCTTTTTACTTATAATAACTCTATTACACTAGTAATAATCTCTTACAAATTATTTTAACGAACTTGTGTCACCTATCATTTTAACTGATCGTTTATATCACTGCTAAATTTATGCTCAATTTAATTGATGTCAATTTTATACTGATCTCTATCCCTAACACGGCCTCTTATATATACTAGCTAGAAGAAATAATCCCGATATTTCTACTAAATTCTAGAGCTCAAACTGTTTCCTGTCTTTATCAACAAAACATAATAACACGAACTCAAATACTGACACATAGACTGGAGACCAATGCTTTCTAATTTGCTTGTTTACCTATTCTCTAATAGACTGTGTTTATTTTCTTATAGGATAAACAAAAAAAATCCTATTACGGATTTACTTTGGTTGCGTTATATTTTTCTTTTGTTGATTTAAGTGTTTTTATATTCTTTTAGTGAAACTATCAGTGGCGAGGCGTCGGTATAAACATACTAGACAGTGTCTACCCAAACATAATATAAATATAAAACTTTATTTTCATATTGTTCGCATAATGTCGACTTAATACTATTGTGTCAAACGTTCAAAGAAAATCATTAAGTTTTAATACAATAATTAGAACAAAAACAATTCAGCTATGTTCCTGAAACTTTAATACAAACGTTTCCCAGTTTCATGTACAAACAAACAAAAATGTTTTTCTCACAGTAGACGTTTTAAATTATGACTACCGCAATAAGCAATAGCAGCAACAACAAATTTTCAACTTTTGTTCCTTCTTGGATAGACAGTTTTGTTTATGTCTATTTCTGTTTATATTTTGTTTCCAAATTTTTTGAGAAACATATTATGGGAAACATTTTTGACAAAAATTGTAATTATTAGTTAGATGTTTCTTGAGCAATTTTTTGTGTGATTCCAGTTTCGATTCCACGACTTCTGAATAACAGGAACAGTTGGAAAATAAATTTGAATCTTTGATTTTGGGTTAACTTTGGAATATTTTTAGAATTTTGAAAAAAGTTTCAACCTTTGATTTTGTTATAATTTTTGCAATATTTTTGGCATTTTGGGAAAAGTTTGAATTTTTAATTTTGTTATAATTATTGCAATATTTTAAGAGTTCTAGGAAAAGTTTGAATTTTTGATTTTGTTATATTTTTTGCATTAATTTTGGAATTTTGAAAATAGTTTCAGTTTTTGATCTTTTAATAATATTTAGAAAATTTTTGGGATGTTGAAAAAGTTTAAATTTTGGATTTTATTATAATTTTTGGAATATTTTTAGAATTTTGAAAAAGTATATTTGTACTTTTACAAAGAATTTTATGTTTAATATTCATCGCTCCCCAAAACTTAAAACAATTAGGCCCATAGAATAACGGAAAAATATATGGCTTACGTGTTGTTGTCGGTAACAGGTCAGAAATATTTTTAATCTCTGGGGTAGGGTACTCACATAATGGACATGCCGAGTCCACTCGCCCGGCACCTGGGGACTGGAGTTATTCAACAAAGTGTGCTGGAATTTTTTTTTTGCTTCCTTGTAAGCGATATAATTCGTAAATGGTGCACTTTAGGATGCTGGTGCCATGGAACTTTTTTGTTCCTTAAATGTTTTTCTATAACTTAAAATAGAGAAAAAAATTATCTTTTGTACAAAATATTTCTGTTTCAAAATTTTTAAAATTTTTAATTTTGATTTAGAATGAACAATCTTTTTTAAATATTTTGCTTGCGGCGAATAAAAAATATAGTATATGATGCACGGACGTAAGTCATTTTAAACTTAATCTGGGTGCAAATCTCGGTTGGCGCTTCGACTCCCAAACTCCACATACGTCCAAAAACCTTAGTTTTCTGTCCTTTCATCTTAATGTACTATAATTAGTTTCTACTGGCATATTAATAAAACTTTTGAATATGTCTACCCTTGTTTCAGAAGCACGCTTCGCCACTGGGAACTATTTTCTCTAAAGAGTATTTTCTCGAAAGATGATCTATTGTGTTGTGTTCTATCCTATTCCTTAACCGTCACAATATTTATTACGATAACAGATAGTTATATATATAACTGTGATTGAACAGAACTTTAGCGGGAAGTGAGCGTAAGGATATCAAACATTTTTCTGTCTAGGAATTGTATTATGCACACTGAAACTATTTTATTGTATTGTACAGAATATGAAATTTATTTAGCTTTAAATTTATTAAATATTTTTTTTAATCTTTTTTTTTGTTATCTCCATTTCCAGGATCACTCCAAACGAACAGAACTTCATGATGCAGCAATAACAGGAGATGATGAAAAATTAGAAGCACTTCTTCTTGGTGGTGCTGATCGTAATGCCAAAGATGCCAAACATGGTAATACCCCATTACATGAAGCTGCATGGCGAGGCTACAGTCGGTGTGTTAATCTTTTATGTGCATTACCAAAAACTACCAAAACGCAAAAAGAAATAAAAGAAATCAAAATCAAAGGAGTCATCGAAGATACTAGAGAGGCTTTACATAGTGCACTTTTAGGAACCCGTAACTATGGTGGATTTTCACCATTACATTTAGCGTCACAAAATGGTCACAATCAAAGTTGTCGTGAAATTTTGTTAGCTGGTGCTGATCCTGATGTCCAAAATAATTACGGTGATACACCATTACATACAGCTTGTCGTTACGGACATGCAGGTGCAACGAGAATTTTACTGTCAGGAAAATGTGATCATCGCTGTATTAATTTAAATGGCGATACACCATTACACATCGCTGTAGCAATGGGGCGTCGAAAACTAACAAAAATATTGTTAGAAGCGGGGAGTTTAATTAATACACAAAATGCACAAAAAGAAACTGTACGTGATATTGCAATACGAAAAAGTTTAGTTGAAATTAATGATATTTTAAATACACCAATAGATATCATAAGAAAAGAGAGGGATCGTAGTTCAAGCAGTTCTAAAAAGAATAGTAATGGAAAACAAAGTCGTGACCGAGGAACGAAATCAAAAACTCCAACAAAAGTTGATGAAAAACGAAAAAAAAAATCAACTAAAGATAAAACAAACAAAATAAATCCAGCACATTGGTCGCCTTATGGCTGTCATTATTCACCGGATCCTCGAGACTTTCCCTCACCAAAATTAGAAACTTTACCAAAAGACCCACTCTCGAAAGGTGAACAATACTATTTGGATTTAGCTGGAAATATAAGGAAAGGTCCTATTGGTATTGGCAGTACATGCTACTGTGCCCCGTTCTTCCGACATTTGGAAGAAAGGATTAGTAAAAATAAAAAATGTATTAAAAAATACGTTGACCGAGCCACTGAAAAAATTGATCTCAAAGTAGCCCAGCTTGCTTTAAAAACCGATGACCAAATTGGAGAGCTAACTCAATCAATGATTTCACAACAAATACAATGTGAAAATCGTCGACAGCATTTAGAAGATTGGTTGAATCGGGGACACATTGGTGTTCCTATATCAACCTCGAGATCAAAAACAAACAAATATCATGGAAATGCAAAAACAATAACCAGGTGTAAAAGCTTAGAACTTCTAGATGAAGATGAGTTTCTTGAAAAAAATATGGAATCATCCGCGACTGGTATATCAAGAAGTGTTGAGTTGTTAGAAAGTACACACGAAGTAACTGTACATCGTGAACCTTCTGAATACAATATAAATAATAACGGTAGTACGATAACTACATCAACTGGTCGACAATTTAAGATGTCCGGATTAGATTTTGATAATCCCCTAGACCGTAGTTCGAATTTAACAAACTCTGATCAAAGTCGAATGTCCTCAAACTGTAAAAATTTTAACAAACACCAAAAACGTCCATCATACTCTCAATCCGTTAGTAATTGTTCGAATGAAAATTCGATTTCATATGAAAAATCATCAGTAACGGAACGATTAGAAGAACTACTGGCAAAAACCAACGAAATTATAGAGTTGGAAAAAGTAGCCAAAAATCGACATTCATCGCAATCTTCATCACCGTCGAGAAAGTTACACATCAAAGTTGATAGTCAACCTTCTAAACTACGATCGTCTTTAGTTTATGATAATGATTTTGAAGACTCAGAGTACATTGCTCAAGAAATGGCAAAAATTACAACTTCATTGTTAGGTACTGGACATGACAATAAGAATTTTGTAGCAACATCAAAACAACGATCAGCGAAAGCTATTGACGAATCTTCAGTAACACCAGAAACTCCTAAAGACAATTTCAAACGAAAAGAAAGAAATACGAATAGTAGAATTGATACCGTTTCTCAGACTCGTGAACCAGCTTACAACATTAATAGTCATGATCTAAATGGTGAAGATTGTTTATATTATAACATTGCCAACCAATCTAAACCCAATATTAAAAGTCTTAATAATATTTCAAGTAATAAAGTTAGCCTAAATGATAACCAATTCAATAATTCATTTTATACAAATTCCCATTTTGAGCGAGTTGAAAATCATATGGAAAATGAAATTGATGATGACGAAGAGGAAGAAGAGATACCATCTTCATCAACAAATACCATTAAAACTCAATCATCATATCGTCGGAATCATTCAGTGACACACAATAATGAAATACCAACGGATATGGATGAAAATTGTGAAATTTCCGAAATGGCTAATTTCAAAGAACTAAATGAACTGAAAAGTCGAATATTGAATGGTTCACATTGGCGTAGTCAAGTTTTAAGACGTAGTGCTCAAGAGCATAATCTAAGCTATGATGAGGAAATAAAATATGAAGTTAAAAATAGTGAAATAAAAACTTTAAAACTATCCAGTTCAGCAGCTGATTATGATTATCAGAACCAACAAGAAAACGATGATGATTTCTCAGAAAGTAGTGATGAGGAAGAACAAGAACGAACCTACCAACAACAACCTAAAATAGTGAAGCAAAAGGATACAAAAGATAATCCAATTTATTGGGATCAATCGCAATGCTTCAATGATAACCTAAATCATTATCAAAATTATTACAACAATAGTCAAATCAACCACAGTATTAAACCACAAATCGGTAGTTATAGAAATGATACACAAATAAACCAATCACGACTGATTAATACTAAATCATTAATTCCAAAAGATGCATATTTTCATGATCTAACAAATCGGAACCCTCCTCCAATTACTGAACATATATCAGAAAATGAAAATAACTATTTATCGATACCGTCACGAAATCGCAATCCTTTACCTTACACAATAAATGAAACTATTTTATTGAATTTTGATCACCAATACAATAATAATCAAATTATAAATGAACACAAAAACATACCCAATCGTAATCCAACTAAACTTGGTGCACCTGGACACCAACAACATGAGAAATTGTTGACAAATCGAAAATTTAATACAAATGTAAAAAGTAATAAAAATAATGAATACGAATTAAATCAACATTTCGATTCAAGTTCAACTAGTTCATCAATGATTCTAGTAAATGGACGGGATACATTAACAATGGATCAAGCTCAATTAGAACGAGATCTTCATAATGATTCTGGTTACAGTACAAAAATATGTGGTAGTTCGGAAGGTGCTAGTCCTTGTTTATCCGGCCAAACTGAGATGGAGCTATCAGCGGGCAGTAAAAATAGAAATACGTTAAGCGATAAATTTTGTAATGAATACTACGTAGGGAATGTTTGCGCTTCAAGTCTAGTTTAAAACAAAACAAGCAAAATTTAACCAAGGAGTTTAATGTAAAGAAATAAAATAAATGACGAAGATCAATTTTTGCTTGTTTATTATTTGTACATTTTTTAATATTTTAATTTTTTTCTGTAAAATAAATTATTATTGATTTATAAAAATGGTTTTTTAATTCTAGGTCCGAATTGAATTCTACTTTTTGAACTAAACAAGATAGTAATCTAGCTTGTGGTTCCGGAGTTGTATATTAAATTGATGAATCGCCGGAAAAAACATTCCATTTTTTATTTTCTGGCGGTATTCTGGTTTAAATTAAAGTACCGTTAGACAGACCGGTAAGACAACAAATATAATTTTATTTCTAAATTCCTTGATTTGCTGTCTTAATATTATAGTGGCATGACATCATGTCCAGCGCTTCTTTTACAATTTTATTACTTTCACCTCTTTAAAAGTTTCATCAAGATCCCATGCATTTTTGCCACCCATGACCCATGTAATGAACAATGGACCTGCTAGTGAGTCACTAAAAGGAAGCAAACCGAGGACTGCGTGAAAGGCCGAGTTTTTATTCTGACGATCTTCAGCCATGTGTGTCCGAGAAGTAATTTCCCCCAGTCCAGTACAAATGATCAAATATGCACGCAAAGGAGACTGGGTAAACGGGATTAAACAAGCGAAGACAAAGAATCGGGACACTGACGACACCAAAGGTCGAAGAAACCGAGATCATCGCACACACACAACAATATAACTTCAATTATTACATTTCACAAATATTAGATAGATGGTTAAATCACCCCATGATTTGTTCTGGATCCAACTCTTCATGCCTAATTAATTTAACCGAGTACATCATCCTATATAAATAAATGGTTGACTAAGCAATGTCCTAATGAATGACGGTCAATATTGACCTATAAATTATTATAACAATTTGTTGATGATGTTGACCAATAAGTTTCCCAAAAAATTGTTGTAACAAATTGTTGACGGTGTTGACCAATGAGTTTTCCAATAAATTGTCATAGCAAATTGTTGACGGTGTTGCCCAATAAGTCTTCCAATAAATTGTTATAACCAAATTGTTGACGGTGTTGACCACTAAGTTTTTCAATAAATTGTTCTCGCAAATTGTTGACGGTGTTGACCAATGAGTTTTCCAATAAATTAGTATAGCAAAATAATGGCTGTGTTACCCAAAAGTTTCCAATAAATTGTTATACAAAATTGTTGACGGTGTTGGACTTATTGTTCCAATAAACTGTGGACAATAATTATAACAGAAAACCAACAACAGCGATATCCAAAAATTAAAATTACAGTTGTTTATTGATTAACAACATGACCGTAAATTCAACTCGTTGTAACCAAAAGAACAGAAAAAAAATATCATTTTTATAACAATGGCATTCTATCGGCATTAACTCGTTGATACTAGATGTTCAGCCTTTCATTTATACATATAATGACTTTCTTCTAAGAGACTGACACTGAAATATCGCTGTTGAAAAAAATGACATTTTTAAAACACTTTTAAAATAATCTAAAACTGCATTATTATTATAAATTTTAAACGAAAAGAAATAGGCTCCTGCTCTATTAATATTATACTCGTAGTAACAAGTTTCTCCAATTCACAGTTCTTTCTTTTTGTTCCTTTATAGATTCAACGAAAATTAGTTACAGCTACCTTTTAAAAGCATTTGATTAACATGAACTTTCTTGTAAATAATTAAGGAGTTATGAATCTTACAAATATTTGAATTACAAAAAAGGCTATGTATACTTTTACTAAAAACAAATGTTCAAGTAAATATATAAACAAATTTCATGAATTAACAATATCACAAAATAAAACAGCGATCGAAAAAAAGAAATATCATTGCGAGAACGTTTGAAAAAAAAATATATGAGAAAAAAAAACGATAAGTTGTATTGAACGTGTTGGTTCATAAATAAAAAAGTTGTTTAGACAAATGAATTTTGATAGGGCAAACAGCTTCGTAACACCCAACAACAAACCCATCAACCCACAGACAGACATACCACTTTTTTAAGGGCTATTTAGATAGAGAATGGTCCAAAACAAAAGATAATAAAAAATTTGGGGCATGTAAGATTTTTTTTGATAGATCGGATTACATACTTCACAATTTTCAATTGTAAGGAAAAAAATATTGCGACGCTGATGCGTAGGCTAACTTCACCACAGCTCTGGAAACAAAAGTTCTGTATATATAGTGATAGCTAAAATCCATCAAATACTTTTATTAATGAGCCAATGTTAAAGACTTAGCGTAGTTCTAATTATAAAAACATTAAAGAAAGCTGTAGTATCCAAAAATATAAATTCTGTTGTACGAGAAAAAGTAAAATAAAAATTTTACCGGAAGTGCCAAACCGGAAGTTGAATGCAGATATGTTACAAATCATACTCTTAGCATATATACCAAGTTTAGTCAAAATCAATTATCAATTATACTTATTCCAATATCGTCCAAAAACTAATCAGTTTTTTGTCATTAAAATCTCCATCTTTTATTATATCAAAACCTATCATCAAAATTGATTAATGAACGAAGTCTGTATGTTGCCAACAAACTTTAAAGATAAACTGTGAAAAGTCAGCAGTTGTATAGTGGACTCCCCGCCACTTTGATCAATGTATCCCTAAAGTTATCTTCCCATACTAATTGAGATTTCTTTTCCATAAGTTTCATCATAATCACTACATTATTGTAGGCTGTAGTGTGCATAAAGACGCATTGAAAAAAATTCAAAAAATTGCAAACAAAATTTTTACCGGAAGTGAAAAATCGGAAGTTGGGATGCAGAACTGTTGTAATACGTACTAAATGCTAATGGACCAAGTTTCATAGAAATTCGATTTACAGGTACAGATGTTATGAAGCTTTCAAAAACACAGGTGCTTGGGGACTTTTTAAAGTGTCATCAAAATTCATTCACGAACGAACATTGTATGCTCCAAAACAAACATAATGAAAAAAACACTTGTTTTATGGTGGACACCCCAACCCTTTGTCCAATGTACCCCATAAACTAATCAAATCTTTCTTATATTGATTGAAGCCTTTTACCAACGTTTCATGAAAAGCGATTTGGAATTGTAGGCTACAGTATGGATAAACACCTGAAAAAAACTTTTTAACTGAAGTGACAAACCAAAACTTGGTATTTAGAAATATTGGAAACAGTACTAAAACCTTATATACCAAGTCTCAATAAGATCGAAAGCCTGGTTAGAAGTTATTGAAGATTTAAATTTACAGGTGTTCGGGAGACCTGTAGGACCCTAATAAATTAGTCAAATTATATATATATGTGTGTATGTATATTACAACGAAGATTGAGAGAAACAAATATGGACCAGCTGTTTTAATTTAACCGTTTTTAATTGTTATGTTTTATCACATAAAGTTTTAATATTAATTGTATTATTGATATCGATACGATAACAAGCGGTCCTACAATTATTATATAAAGTCGTACGCGATAATTCAAATTAAGTTGTGCTTATATATTTATTTATTGTGTTTAATGTTGTGTATTACCAGCTAGTGTCATTAACAATAAATTATTATATGCAGTAAAATAGTGACACTAAACTAATCCTATAAATTATCAAACGCAATAGACCCCCTGCCATTTTGTCCAATTTTGAAATGAATCCAGATCTGCAATTTTCAAGTGAACCTGTATCATTTACCAAAGTTTCATCCAAATTCTATGCAGGAATGTCAATCAACCACCCACCCACCCACAGACATACAGTAAAATTTTATTGGCTATTTAGTTAGAGGATGGTCCAAAAGAAAAGAAAAAATTAAATTTGGGGTATATAAGTATACAATTGTATTGAAGTAAATATTAAGAGATAAATTCACACAATTTTCAATCAAAAACTGACACTAACATCGTATGTTATTGTAAAAGAGAGAGAAATATAAAAAACTTAAAATTAAAATAGTGTTGGTGGTTTTTTCGTAGCAAAATGTGAGATTTGCAAGAAAACAAAGGCACCTGATATTACTTTGAGGCCAAGAGGTGCTACTTCGACGAAAGGTGCTACTCCGTCGCTCCATTTTTTGGATAAAGAAGCAGTTGTCATGGGCCTCACTGCTTCAAATCCTCCTTGTCATGACTGAAAGAAATCCTAGACCAATCCGTATATTCGTCTTGTTCGTATTTATTAGTCGCCGTACCTAGTTAAAAACTTTTACCGGATGACGCCCACTCACATAGGGGCGCAGGTTATTTTCAACTGCACCACACAGCTTGAAACTTTATGGCTTCATCCAAACTGTAATAGCTGTAGAGAATGATGTCATCTCAAGAACTGCTCAGGCATTGCAACACATAAGCAATGGACCAAAAACTATATAGCGCCATGTGGCCATGCATCAAGTCAACATACAAATACGTGCTCGCAACAGAACACAATGCGCATGTACACACATCCGGAAACCCCAAGTGATGTGAAAATTATGCAGCTAAATTGTAACGGTCTCATAAACAAAATCGATGATATCATCAACTATATGTACAAAAACAATATTCTAGTCGCGGTTTTACAAGAAACCAAATTAAATGTTAGTTGTTGTTAAATTAAATGTTAATTAGTGATAGAATCTGTGATTATAGAATTATAGGACTGGATAGAGGGAAGGACAAAGGCCTTGCCTTTATCATACATAAAACCATTATCTACGGTACAACCACATTACCAGCAGTACCGGAAACTAATAAACACGTAGAACAACTGGGTATTACAATAAAATCCGGAAATACGGAGATAAATCTAGTCAATATTTATATTCCACAAGCTAGCAGCTGTGATACAGGTTATGTACCGTCCATAGGACATTTATTTTATACAAAAGACTGTATAATTCTCGGCGATATAAATGCGCACCACGATCTATGGCACTTACACTTGAACACTGATTCAAGAGGCAAAAACTTTGGTGATCAAATTGAAGACACTCAGACTTTGGAATCCTCAATGAAACACAACCAACAAAAGTAACAAATAACTCATACTCTTCTCCAGATATCTCACTTGCCAGCATGTCACTTATGCCAAAACACTGAATGGAGAACTGAAATTGTATTGTAATCAAACCATGTGCCGATCATAATCACCTCAAGCCGTTCCATAAACGAAATAAAATCCGAGAAAAAGTCATATATTAATTTTAACAAAGCTGACTGGGATAATTTTACCAATTTTACTGAAATGGAATTCAGTAAGCAAATTTTACCAGTTGACGCCCTCTCTGGGGAAAGAAAATTCAGAGAAAAGCTAGATCTCGCTTCATTCCAGTCAGCAAAATACAAAAGATTAAACCAAACTTCCCACAAGAAGCTTGTGTACTTTCCTCCCATAGAGATGACATCCGTAAGGCAGTCCAACCGATTCTAGAATTCCGGGCCTGCACAAGCAGATAAATAAGCTACTAATGGAACACAAACGTAACAAATGGATTAGTGAGTAAGTCAAATTTGGCACAAATAAAAGTCTGTGGAAGGTGATTAAGGGTTTAACACATCCGAAAATTTCGAGGATATTATATTTTCTGAAGAAGAGGTTGAAAACGCAATAAAGAAAACCAAACCATCTAAAGCTATTAGACCAGACGGCATCTCAGTCATGCTGAAACACATTGGACCCAAAGGGTTGAACTTTATCACTACCATACTCCACATCTCTAAATACGCTCCGATACCAATTATCTGGAAAACGTCCAGAATAAGTCCCATTTTGGAACCTGGCAAGCCTGAAGAAAAAGGAGAATCCTATAGACCAATCTCCATCCTTTCATCGGTTGCAAAATTGATAGAAGCACTTCTGCTACCTCGGTTAACTGGATCCTGCAAAATGGCGTCACATCAACATGGGTTTAGGAGAGCATATAGTACAAGCATTGCTCTTCATAAAATCCGAAACCAAATCAGCGATGGTCTAAACCAAAAACAACCCTATGCCAGAACAATTTTAGTTGCACTTGACTTATAAAAAGCATTCGACACTGTGTCACACGGTGCACTACTGAATGATATATTCAACACTAATCTGCCAGGTTTAATAAAGCACTAGTTGTGCAACTACCTAAGAGGCCGACAAACATACGTTGAGTTCCGTAGCTCTAGATCTGTCCACTGAAAATTCCACTTCCACACTTTTCACCACATGGACGAAGGAGGCAAATACAACACTTAACATCTAAATTGACAACATACTAATTCCTACGTTGAAAAATTCAAAACTGCTGGGGGTAACATTTGAGCCACTACTTAAATTCAACGCTCATGCTCAACAAGTGAACACAAAACTAAAAAAAAAGAATAATGCACTGAAAGCTCTAAGGTAGTTCGTGGGGTAAGGATAAAAACACAATAACAGCATATAAAGCAATAGGAAGGCCTTTCATAAATTACGCTGCTCCCAAGTCGCTGACACGCACTGGAATAGGTTATAAATAACACAGAACGCAGCTTTGCGTACAGTTACCGGATGTCATTTGATGGCCCACCGAGATCACTTACACGACGAATGTAACATACTGCCGGTCCGTGAACATAACGAAATGCTTACCAAACAATATCTATGAGCCTGTCAGAAAGAGCAACATTCCTGCAATGACACTTTATTCATGATAACACCACGTAGAGACATAAGGATTGCGAAATGCTTCCTATAAGATGTTAAAAACGAATCGAGTTCTTAATAGCAAGCCACCACAAATCGCTGCCGAAGAAGTAAAACTACCACGCAGGACCAGAACCTTCCTAGCGCAATTAAGATCCGGTTGGTCACGCACTTTAAAAAACTACATGAGTAGAATTGACAAGTAAATTGTTGATAAGTGTCCCGCATGTGAGGGCACCCCACATGATGCTAACTACATTTTCAATTGTCCAGAGAAACCAATCGACCTGACGAAGGAAGATCTGTGGTACCGCCCAAGGGCAGTAGCAGAGTTCCTGAATCTGGACTTGGAGCTGGAAGAATAGCACCACATTTCGTCGCTACAACAACAACTTTGAGGTCACCTCTAGGTGATCCATTGTTGTTGTTGTAGCGACGCAAGGAAGTGTTCAATACCTTCAGTATTCCGGTAGTTGAGAAAGAAAAAAAATTACACATTTTTAAAAATAAGTCGAAAACTATGCTTTCAAATTGCAAAAAAATTGTTTGGACTATGAAAGGTGATTTTTTTTCGAAAGCACAGTTTTCGACTTATTTTCAAAAATGTTAAATTTTTTTCCTGTACCCCTCTTCTTAACTTCAAACATTACAAAAGAAAAAAATTCACGGTTATAGGAAATATTGTAAAGATTGAACAAAAACTATAGCGATTGGCTCATCATTTGAAATGTTATTTGCGGGGGTTGGGAGTAGAAATTTCGAAAAAAATTATTTTTGACCTTGACGAGTAATAATTTTTTTTCGAAATTTCTACTCCCAATCCTCAAACAATATTTCAAATGATGAGACCGCTATAGTTTTCCCCAATCTTTATAACTTTTTTTTACGTAATTTTCGAAACCACAGTTTTCGACTTATTTTCGAAAATGTGAAAAATTTTTCCTGAGACAAGCCGATTTTTCGAATTCGAACTAGACAATTTCTTTGTTTCTTCTTAGTGAAAGGACCTCTATAGGCGGCATTCGTATTAATATTCAAAGTGAACTTTCAAATTTTTTGACATGTTTTAGGATAAGGTTCGTACTTTCAAATTGTTCAAAATATGCTTGATATCCGACATTAGCGCCATCTTTAAAAAGATTATTTCTTAATATTTTTAACAGTGTGAGCAAAAAATTTAGTGTATTTTTGTATACTTTTTTATACCAAGTATGAAGTCGATCTAAAATGGTCGGGATCAACATCGATCTTCCAAATTACAAATTTCATCATATATATAAGTCTTATATTCATGTTGGGAGCGTTGTTTCCATCTTGGTTCTCTTGAAATCCTTACAAAATCGTGCTATACGAATTGTGAATGATCGAAATTTAACATCAAATTCAAATTCTTTACAATACCATCGCACTGCTGCTGTTCTCTTTGTTTTTTATAAATATCATCACCAACAGTCCTCTAATGAAATCAGAACAATCACGCCCTAAAAATCGTTTCAACACACCAATAAGAAATTGCACAATTCGGTCCACACCGACTTGAGTGCGGCGTTAATTACGAAGTATTTATATCTTAATAAAAGTTTTTCATTCAAATTTCCCCTCTTATAAAAAGCACACAACACAATACTGGAAAATAATTTTTTTTTAATATAACATAATAAGCATATAAAAGAAACTAAGCTTTTAAAACTATTTTTACACAATAAGAAATATTAATGTTATAACTATCTAGTTGAAATTTTCATTATATGATGAAATAGAATATAATGTAGTTGAAACTTCTAAATTTTGCATTAAAACACCTGTATTCGAGATAAATGGTATCCCATTTGGGGTATATGCTGTACCTGGTATATTTATTGTAGGCAAGAGACGCTGAGCGCATACAGATGTTAGTTGATGACGGTCAGACGGTGAAGTTGATGCATTATTATTTGGTGAACTTACACTGGTGTTACTTATAAATGTTGGTATTACATCCGTTGCATTTGCAATTATAGTATTCGGTAATGGTGATATTGATGACTCGTTAGATTTAATATTTTCTAGTGGAAGTGTGCGTCTTGATACGATTGGTTTTATTATTTGATTAGTAACGGCTGATGATGTTGGATGCTCTGGTGATGCGTTTCCAATACGGTTAACACGATTTGCATTTGTAAATCGATTTGGGTTATTAACACTTATACTAGCAAATGGTGCCGGTTGAGTTTCCTCAAAATGCCCTAAATTTCGGCGATGAGTTTGCAATGCTGTTCCCTGTATGAAACGATCACCACAAATTCCACAAACATATGGTTTCTCTCCGGTATGACGGCGTATGTGTAGAGTTAAATCATTAGATTGAGTAAACGCACGATCACAGTGGGTACACTGATATGGTCGCACACCAGTATGTATACGCATATGTCGTACTAACTTATTAGATCGTGAAAAACTTTTTCCACATATTGTACATAAGCATGGTTTTTCGCCGGTATGTGTTCGTCGATGACATTGCAAATCAGAGGATCGAGGAAAACCTTTTATCAAATTATATTAATAATTTTTCTATTTTTGTTTTTTTTTAAGATAATTACCTTTTTCACATAAATCACATTTATATGGTTTTTCACCAGTATGCCGTCGCATGTGCACAATTAAATTAGATGAATTAGTAAAACTTCTTCCGCAATAAACACAAAGATGTTTGTCAACATCAGTGGTATCATCTTTATGAACACTCATGTGTGACCTTTTGTAAACAAAATAAAACAATAACGTTAAATAGATTAAATGGAATAGTCAAACTTACCTTAAATTATCCTTTCGATTAAATTTCTTCAAACAAACCGTACATTCGAATTTCTTTTCAGATGGAATATGAATATTGACGTGTCGTTCTAAATGCTCTGGTCTGTAAAATGATTTGCTGCATATTTGACATAAATAATTTTTTTCTTTTGGTTTTTCAGCCTTTGTACCAGCAACACTCCCTCTAGTTTTTTTCTCTGTTACTGGTTCAACAAGTGATTTATTATTATTTTGGTTATGATATTTTTCGTTATGTAATTCAAGGCTATATTCCCACATAAATTTAATTTTACATATATTACATGAATATTTCTTCAAAGTATTGCAACATTGTCGTTTAACGTGCTTTGATAATAATATAACTGAAGGATATTTTCTATCACAAACAACGCATGTTACATAATCAATTTTATCGTTAGCATGTTTTAATTGAAAATGTTCATTCAATTTATGTAATCGAGTAAATTGGTCATCGCATTTAGAACACGTATACTCGTTCTCTTTTTTTTCACTTTGAACTAGATTTTCAGAATCACTCTCTGATTCAGAATCGGTTAAACTATATTCGAAGCCACTATGATTTGTGATTCGATAAAAATTTAATAAACTATTATTTGTAATATTAGTGATTATATATGTAACTAAAGATTCGTGTGTCTCTATAGCGGGTTCAATTTCGGATAAATTGTATAAATACAATTTTGAATGCAGATCAATATCTTTTAGCGTTATAGGATTTAAATGAGTTTGAAGATGTTTTCGAATTTGTGTAATCTTTTTAAACTCCTGATCGCATATTCCACATAACGCTTTTATTTCATTTTTGCTTGTGAATTCCTGGATTAAGGTAGATTTAGGTTGGTCACTTTGTTTTTTTTGTGCTTTCCTGTAATAAAATAAATATTTGTACATAAGAAATTTGTTTAGATTTTAATTTACAGTTTGGCCCGTACGTTTATTGTTTGAATACGAAGTTAACTAGTCTCGTGTTATATCACTCATTATACTTTTTTGTCGTTTATTCACTGTTCACTATCCCTTGCCTGTATTGATTTCACTATTCAAAGTTTTAAACTGTTCCTTTTGTTTAGTTGTAGGTATATTTCTACATTGGATTAAATCATTCACAACTGTTCATATAGTGAAAAAGGAAAGTTCAAATTGGACTACCAGCTGAACATGGCCGGTTTGGCAATACCGCTTTTTACTTGAAAAAGAAGTGCATAAACGAACATATTAAAAATGTTCGGTGAGCACTACATGTACAAATGCCAGGTAGATCTGGCCGAAACTGACCTGGTCAACTAATATAAAAAAATCTCAGGGATATATGCAGGGTTGTGAGAATTATTACTGGACACCTTCTTATCGTGAAAGATGCTTGAAGTCTGAGAATATTCTTGCATGATTCCAGTCGTAGCTGCAATAATGAGGAAACGGCTGTTCACCTAATCTGCTCCTGTCCTAGTTTGGCTTAGGTCAGACTTAAGTTTCTAAGTGCACGCACTTTATATGATCTAATGGATCTCAACGGGATAAACGCCAGGGAAATTTGTTGAAAATCTTGGAAAATTGAAAATCTTGGTAATACTAGATGATTTGCGAAGGAGTAATGTTTAAACAGCAATTTTATGATATGGAAATAAATCGCTTGTATCTACGTCAAGTCAATCTAGCATAACCTAACCTGTTACGACAGAGTAAATAAAGACGTAAAAGCCTTATAAGAAATAGTGTATACTAGATGATATTAGATATTACTGAAAAAGGTCAAAGTCGATGACTCCATAACGACACCTGATGCTACCACCTGATACTATAGTTTCAATATTTGGAATACTGTGTGAAGGTACTCGTGAGGCAAAGATAGCATGGGATACAGCAGCAAATTAACCTAGACGATGATTAGGAAAAACTTGAATTATTTTTGTCTTTCCGGTTTACTTACCTGTTGACTTTAAAAACGCTACACAAAATTAACATCTCATTTGAATCTTCAAAAACTATTTACGACTTCGATTGATTCCGATCATGGTACTTAGTTAAAATTAAAACTATGATAAATATTGTAAATCGGACTTCATTGAGAGCAGATATGATTGAGGGAACATCTAATATTACAACATTCTATGACTAATAAGTATCAAAATACTTATACTAAATACTTAACCTAAATATTTTATATACCAAATAGATAGAATATATATATAAAGTAGAATTAGTAGGACCAAATAAGTTTATTTTAGTTTATTTAGGACCAAAAAAGGAGTATGTTTAACATTTATTTTTAACGACTATTTAACAACTAAAACGGGATTTTTCCAGAAACTCGCTTTTAGAGGAGTTATGTAGAGGTTATTTTTTTTATTGAAAACAAGTGATATTTAAATATTCTAAATAGTAAAATCAGTAGGTTTTAAAGATTAGTTAAATTTCGACTCGGGATATTACATATCTTCAACCATGCAATTACCACCTCTACTTTTCTAATGCATGGAACACTGCCAAGGTATTACCAATACCAAAAACGCCATCTAATTTATCAGATTACAGACCACAATAAGCATCCTTTCCGCACTCTCAAAAGTATTTGAAAAGCTAATTAAATACCAAATAGCTAGGTATATCAATAAACAAAAGCTATTAAATAATATTCAGTCTGGGTTTAGAGCTAAACATGGCACCAACACTGCTACATTTAAAATTTGTTATGATCTGTTACAAAATATGGAAGCTAAGCAGTCTACTGTTCTAATCCTTCTAGATTTCACAAAAGCTTTTGATAGTGTTCTGCACGAACTCCTAATTCAAAAACACATATTTTATTTTCTCTTCTATTGCCATCAAATTGCTGAGGTCATACCTTTCCAACAGCACTTAACGTGTGTTTTCCAACAAAAGTGATTCCTATACTGCTGATGTTAAAATGGGAGTGCCTCAAGGCTCTATTTTAGGTCCACTGTTGTTCGCATAATTTATCAACGATTTACCATTTGTTCTGAAATATGTCTCATATCACATATATGCTGAATTTTCAAATATATTTTCCATTTTACCCGAAAGAAGCAGATCAAGAAATTAGCTAGCTGAACCACGACCTTAAGTCAATTTATGAGTGGTCTACAACAAATCATCTAAGCCTGAACGAGAAGAAAACGCAAGCAATGTTGATTACTCATCATTAATCAGATACGGATTTCGTTCCACTTATTCATATAAATGATTGTACCATTAATTTTATCCAAAAGGTGAGACATTTAGGGATAATTATAAATCAAAATTTGCGTTGGAAAGATCATATCAATAAAGTATACGCCACAGTATATTCTATTCTACGTCGATTCTGTGGCGATATGCTTGGTATCTGCCCCTAAAAACACGACCACCTATTCCATTCGTTAATTTTGCCGCATTTTATTTATGGAACTATTGTATTTGGCAAATTGAACTCTGCTCATACAAGCTTAAGCTTGTTTCAATGCATGTGTTAGGTTTTTTGTATTTATTACAAAAGTGTGATCACATTTCGCATGTATCAAATGAGTTGCTTGGGTGCTCACTTAATACTTATTTGAGTATGATCTCTATTATTTTCCTCTACAGACTTATGGAGAGCAAATGTCTAGAATATCTTTATAATATTTTAAATTTCTGCCGATCTGGCCGAACCTATAACTTGAATGTCCCTAAATTTTCTTACTTGTTCACATCGAATTCATTTTTCGTTCACGCTACTATGGAATACATTACCGACTGAGGTCAAAAGGAGCAGTGCTGTTGTGAGAATAAGGAAGGCATTATTTAAGGTAAATTTGGTTGATTTATATAGTTTAATAATATATTTGGTGTCAGTTTTAGATATCATATATCATGTAGTTTAACATTAATTATTATGTGGTTGAAATGCTTCAAGTGTTATTTTTGAATTGTATTTTTGTTTTTAGATTAAGTCAAATTTACAACACTATTGTAAATTGAATCAAAATTATGTTGTTATTTCAATATAATATAACATATGTACTACGTACGGTTGTGGGACAGAGAAGTCCTGATTATAAGACATTTTATCTTAACTGTATATTTCTTTGTAAATTAATAAATAGATAAAATAAAAACAAAACTACGAAAGAACTCTAACAGAGCTGTAATAACTAGGCAACTAGGAAGAATATATGAGACTGGGTTAAGGTCATTGCGAGACAATGGTGAAATTAAAAGTTCGTTCAGAAAGTCGAATCGGACGTTTAATAGGAATAAGTAGTAGAGCGCAGATGTTCTAAAAACGAGTTTTCTGAGTGTCATTAGTACACACAACGTATAAGTCAGTATAAAGAAACATTAGACCACAACCAGAAGATTGAAGAACAGGACATCTTTCACAGACATTACGGACCGTATAAGTTATACAAGCCCATAAATCGTCCGAAATAAAATTACATATTAATTTTAAATTAGACCGCGTTAATGTGACTATGTATCGTGCAAATAAAACCGTGTAAATAGAAGAAGTTATTTTTAAATTAGTTTTTGTAAATAAAGTTTTAAGCGTTATTTAATAGAAGTATTTTGTGTATTATTTTGGAAGCTGCGAACTGGAAATTTCTACAATCAACCGTTGGAGTTTCGAAGCTGTTCGATGGAACTACCAAGGATGTTGTCGACCAATCTCCATTGAGCTGTGATATCTTTCCCACATTCAATGAATTTGTTTCGGTAATAATTATCTTTTTCAATTTTCACTAGCTTTTTAATTTCTTTTGTTAGAACCAAATATTCATTTTGTAAGCAAAGAGAACAGCCGGTTTACTTAATTTTTTTTTTGGAGAAAATTTTTTCTTTGAATTTTCGTGTATAAATCATCAGAATGCCAAGGCTGTAGTTTTTTAGTTTTATGCTTAACTTTAAGTTTCTTACGACAATTGTTTATGTTCGCAGTTAGAATTTTCATGAGCTCATCAAACGCAAATGAAGGTTTACTCTCCGCAAAAACTATAGACCAATTTTCTTTAGCAAGCACCCTGTTTAGTTTATTATAATCAATTACCTCTTTGAAAGTACGACAAGACAAGTCATCCTTAGTATTCGAAACATTAGTATTGTACTGGATGTTTAAGCAAAGACAAACGTGATCTGTTACGTTTAAATTCAGGACTTCAGTAGTTAGGGTAAATCTACAGTCCAACGATTGGCGATTAAAAATGTGGTCGATGCAAGTACCACTTGCAGGTCTGGTGGTTTCATTAATCAACGAGTCGACCCCAAAGAATGACATCATAAAAAGATACTTAGAGGATGATTCTGGCTGATTTAGGATATTTATGTTTATGTCACCCAATACTATCAAGTTTTTGGATTTGATTCTACTTATGTATTGAGATAATTCATTAGTAAACATGACGAAAATGTTGGTCAAATTTCTCTGGGAAAATTCGATAGTCATTTCCGTATTTCAAAAAAGAATTAATTGAAAGTTAAAACTCTGATAGAAAATATCATAAGATGATCAAATTTGCAAACGAAATGTCAACAAAACCCTGAAAAGGCGGCCCACACCTTGACTGCGACCATGGAGCCTGTAGATGCATACAAAGGTTACCTTATCAGAATTCACCACAAGCTCGACTCTAATAACATCAGCGCTTTCCATTTGGTCAACGATTACAGAATACTGTAAATCATTATTAACAAATAAAGCAACTCCCCCTGCACTATAGTTATTGTTACAGTTGGCGTATATCTTGTGATTCGGCAATACATCATATGTTGAGACTTCATGGTCATATATCCAGATTTCAGATAGGAAAATTATATCTGGTAACTTACACGAGACAGAGAAATTGGTGATAAAAAGATCAAAATTTTCCCGTATACTGCGTATGTTCTGATGCACCGCCATAATACTGTTCTGATTAATAGTATTGATCAACACAGAATCATCACTATATACCTCCACAAAATTACCTGTTTAAAGACTAGACATTGTTACTTATGAAATAAATTTAAAATTAATAAACTAACTCTTAGGTAGGTTGACTATTAGGTTTTTTAACGATTGGAGCCAGAATGCTCGTTTGAGGTGTTCTTCTCGACGTTTTATCCGACTTAGGTGGTTTTCAGCAGAAGTGTTGTAAGTGATGGTACCGGTTTTTTTTTTTTTTTTATTGGAAGTTAGGCATGTTTAGTGTTAATATAATTAATTATACATTAACGTCTCTGAATATCCGAAGATACCATGGCAACTAGGGATTATAATCAATTGAGAATTAAGTTTCTTTTAGAAATTTATGAACGTTGACTTTGAACTTTTGAGGGTTAAAGTTATCAGGGAAAACCCACGAAGGTAATGAATTCCAGAGATGAGAGACTCTGTTGAAAAAGTCGCGCTGGAAGGCTACTGTTCTACATCTAATTATTTGAACCGTAAAAGGATGGGCCGCTACCGATGCTCTGGTATGACGCGATAGGTTTGCAGGCTTAGGTAAAATCGATTTGATCTCTTCAGAAACCCGTTCATCCATGATATATTTGTAGAAAATCGTCAAATCAGCAACATTTCTTCTATGCTGCAAGGAATCAAGGTCATTAGTAAGATTTGAATTACCAATTAATTTAACTGCTCTCCGCTGTACAGAATCAAGACACTTCAAACTACATAAGTATGCTCCACCCCATATGTGAGAACAATATTCCATGCAGGGACGTATAAAAGATTTGTATATTAAAAGAAGTTGTTCGCTACTGAAAAACTTACGACATCGTCCTAAAAACCCCAATTTTTGAACAGCGCTTTTTGCTAGGTTAAAAATATGAGAATTCCATTTCATATTATTTTCAACATCAACTCCTAGAAGTTTCACGGACTCTTTCTCTATCAAAACGTTGGAATCAAACTTCAATCGAAAAGGGTTAGGTGTTGATAATCTTGAAAAATGGCAAACTTGTGTTTTGGACGTATTGAATTCAACACTGTTAGTAACACCCCAATCAAAGATAGTTTTAAGATCAACGTTTAATGAATCTATCAAATTTGATCTACAGTTATTATGCGCTAAAGGTGAATACGATCTAGGTGCAACATGAGATGCATGAAGAGTGCTATCATCAGCAAAACTATGGATAGGATTAATTGTTGAAACCAACAAGTCATTAATATAGATAAGAAAAAGAGTTGGGGACAAAGCGGAACCTTGAGGAACTCCTGCATTAGTCGAAAATACATCCGATGAAATACCGTCAACATTGACTCGAAATTTCCGCTCAGATATAAAGCTTTGCATCCAGGAAATTAGTGGCTCATCTAAACCATAACATCTCAACTTGCATATAAGATTTTTGTGCCAAACTTTGTCAAATGCTTTGGAAATATCAAGAGCAACACCGAAAGTCTCACCAAAGTTTTCAAGGGATTTGTTCCAAAGATGAGTAACAAACGAAAGCAAATCTCCTGTTGCTCTTCCTTTTCGGAAGCCGTATTGTCTTTCATTAAGTAATTTGGAAGACTCTAAGAAGCTCATTAAATTAAAATTTATATATTTCTCAAAAACTTTAGACACTACTGACAAAATTGAAATGGGTCTGTAATTGGATGGGTCAGTTTTGCTACCCTTTTTTGCTACTGGCTGTACATTAGCAATTTTCCATATTACAGGAAAAATCCCTTTCTTATAAGATAAATAAAATATTTTAGTGAGGATAGGTGCTAGCTCCCTAGCAAACGTTTTAAGTATAATTAGAGGAATATTATCAGGCCCAGATGCCTTGTTGGTATTAATTTGTAAAAGCATTTTTCGAATAATGTTTTTACGAAAAATTATTCGCTTCATTTTGAGCGATGCTTTAGGAATAGGTCTAGGTTGGAAATTGGGTTCGACTAAGGTAGAATTTATAGAAAAAATATGTCCTAGCAAATTAGCCTTTTCTTTTGGGTCAATAATAGGTATATCTCTATCAATAAGAGGAGGAAGAGAAGATTTACAGAAATTGCCTTGGATAGCCTTAGCGGCTTTAAAGAAGTTACGCGATCCAGTTGGGTGCTCAGCAAATTTACAAGCTTTTTTCAAATTAAATAGATTTTTCTCTCCATCTATTAGTTTCCTACATAAATTCCTCTCTTTTCGATACTCTCTAAGGTTTTCATCAGTTTTGTTTTGGAAAAACTTTCGAAAAGCCTTTTTCTTAGCTTTGATTGCTTTTTTGCATTTACTCGAAAACCATAGATCAACTTTCGGAATGATCAACTTATTAGGAATAAATCTACGCATGCCTTCACCTATAATTTCAGAAAAATTAATAGCAGCAATGTTTGGATCTTGGCCAGTAAGACAACTAGGTTTCCAAGGAAAGCGTTTGAAGAAGATTTTAAGTCCTTCCCAATCCGCCGCTTTGTAATCCCAAACAAGACGAGGATTCGCTTTAAATTGTTTAGGAATTTGTATATTTAATTTAGTAGAGATCAAATTATGATCTGACCCACCTAAAGGCTCTGATACTTTAAATTGTACTAAGCTAATTGTTTGTGATTGAAATCCCAAAAAATCTTCCGTTTGAAGTAAGCTATCATTTTCAGGTGTTGCTGTAACTATAGGCTGTACATTGGTCGGCAACTCATTAGATGTTGGGTTTGCGTTCGCTGCAATACGAAAAGCTGATCCAGAGCTACAAGGCAGAGCTACTGCTTCATTAACATTAGTGGTTCCTGTTTCATTTGTAGGCTTATTTAATGACCTACCAAATGCTTTGGTACTGAGAGTCTGTAAAGACTGGCTGGCAACACTAGAGTATGTAATATTATTAGTAGACAGAGTTATAGGAGCTGTTATAATGTTCTTTGGACACTCATTGTTTTTGTGTGAATCTGATTTGCACAAAAAACAACACTCTTTCAATCCATTATAGTGAACCCTTGCTCGCTGAGTATAGATGAAATTAGGAACTGTTTGCTTCATTTCTATAAATGCTCCTCTTGCTCCAGTAAAAACATCTAAACCCAAATTTATGGGATATTTTTCTCTGGTTAATGATTTAATTGTACCATATTTTTTTAGCACGTCTCCAATATCCCTATCTTCAATTTCTGGAGGTAGATTAAATATACGAACATTAGCATCAGTTATTATGACGGTGACATCTGTTATTGTAATACTTAAAGGTTATGTTTTCAGACGCTATTTTTGACAGAAAAGCCGCCAAAAAATTTTCTGCATGAAACTTCATATAAACAAAAAAGTCAGTTGTATCTTTGTATACGGAATGTATTTCCGTCCTGGTTAACTTATATTGAATAACAAAATTGATCATCTCCTAGTCTGTTGGTTGACTCGAACCTGCTGGAAATTGTACCTTTGCGGTATTTATCTATGCGAATCTAGTGGCACTCATTATTATAGCTTTAAAAACACTGGTTCACAGATCTTAATTCCGGTTAAAACAACCGATAATACCACTCTTACAGTTTATTACGAATTAAAAATGTATATTTAAAAGAGAATGAAAACATTATTTTTCTGCATCGAACATAGCAAAAAAAAAGAAACAAACAAATAAAATAATGTACAGAATATAATTAAAAATGTTTTATCTTGAAAAATAGCTCTTTATACATTGACGTTTGACGAACGCCTGAGTATGTTGTGCAATTGAAGTGTCGCTCTTGAGCTAAAGTGGTGATTCCTGTGCTTCATCTTATAAACAATATCATGCTATTGTATACCAATTATTGATTTACATTCATCTACTTCAATTTATTTTATGCGCTCAATTATCAATATGCGCTCTTCTTAGGCGTTTCAATATGATTATCATCCCCTTTTCGTATAATTTGTATTCTAAAAAATCTAATCTTTTTTACTACTTTTATTCAATTTTAATATCTCGTTCAACCAAACTTCCAAATATTGGGGGAAGTGCAGTTAGTGTGGGAAACTCTAAAAACGCTATGTTATACCCTTCCTATTATTGTTTGTATTATGTTATACCCTTTCTATGTTATACCCTTTCTGTTGTCGATACCAGTAACAATTAAAATTTTTTGAAAAAAAAAAAAATTAAAAGAAAAAAAAATTTTTTCCCACACTAACGGCACTTTAGCCCAAATATTTAAATTATACTACATTTTAAAAGGGTCGACTCGTTTTTCATGTATTTCGTTTTTACTACATTCAATTTTATCCATTATTATTTATTCATTCATTAATTTTTCTTCATTTTTACGTTTCATTACGTTTATTCATTTTTAACCATTTTACTCTACTATCATCGAATAATGCTATTTTCGAATGCATGAGTACATCACTCATGTCGTGAGTGATGTTTTTATATGTACTCGAAACCTTGTCAAGGAAAGGAACCACACCAAGTTTCACTTGTTACTATCTGATAATTGTTCACTTAAACCAAAATTAATTGTAGCCGCTATTCCCCAATTCCGACATAAAACGTTCAAATATTTTTTCATATACTGGTAAGAAGTTGAGGGGTAGCGAAAATCCGAAATTCTACGTCCACGCCGTGCTACCTGGGTAACGCTAACAGAATTAGGTTGGTGTAGTTGAGAGGGGCAGAGTAAATACTGCTTATACTCAATGATTCTGCACCATGGCGAGTCATTGGCGCCATAAAACCAATGCAACTCAAGCGTCTGTTCTCCGTGTTAGGGCGGCTTGAAGCTGGCGTCTGTCTTTGATCAAGCGGCTTGCTATATAAATGTGTAGAAAGCGTCTGCTCTCATATTAGGGGCGGCTTTCAGCGGGCGTCTGTCTTGGATCAAGCGGTTCGCTATATAAACGTGTAAAAAGTTTGTTTCTGGTGACCTTAAGATGCAAAACGAACCCATTCACGAAAATTTGGGTTGGGCGAAGGGCTAACACCCCATTTCCGTAAAAAAATTATTGTCATGAATTCTGTACACAGGCCTCGGAATATCTCGGATTCATTATTGGAACGACCTCGGAAACTGTACCCGGACTACGATTTAAAAATAGGAACCTGGAACGTGCTAAGCCTTAGAAGACCAGGAGATCTCCTAAAACTCACCCAACAAGTCGAGAGCTACACACTGGATATAGTGGCATTACAAGAACTAAGATGGCCAGGCAGTGGAATCCATGAAACAGCGAAAGGATACACTCTGTATTATTGCGGTCATCAAAACGGAGGAGAATTTGGAGTTGGCTTTCTTATACACCGTCGCGTGAATCAGCATGTTATCGACTTCTGCCCAATTAATATGCGGTTATGCACACTGAGAATCCGCACGCAAAAATTCAACGTAACGATCGTCAATGTTCATGCACCTACTGAAGATAAAGCAGATGATATTAAAGACCTGTTCTTCCTAGAACTCGAGGAAGTCATCAATAACATCCCGCGGCACGATATAAAAATCGTGGTAGGTGACTTTAATGCTCAAATCGGTAGGATTGCAGAACTTAAAACACATATCGGCCCTAACAGCTTGCATCATACCAGCAACAATAACGGTTTTCGCGCAGCCGAGCTGGCTATGATGTATGATCTAGTAATTTCCAGCACTTTCTTCCCTCACAAGAGAATTCACAAGGCAACATGGAAATCAAATGACGGAAGAACGGAAAATCAAATCGATCACGTCATGATCTCTAAGAGACACTCTACAAGTATAACTGACGTTCGATCATACAGAGGTGCTGATATGGACACCGATCATATGCTTGTCATCTTTAAGTACAAGTGCAAGTTGTCATCTACATTTAACAGACAAGCAAAAAAGACCGTGCGGTGGAATGTCGAAGCATTTAAACATCCGGAAACGCTGAATAGATATCAGGAAATAATAACACAAAACATAGAAGAGCATGACATCTCTTCTGAGATGCCATTGAACATACAAGAAGAATGGCAAACGCTTCAATCAACCATTATAGCCGCAGCACAAACTACAATCGGAAAACGACCACCAAAATCACACAACGAATGGTTTGACGACGAGTGCCGCCAATCCGTTGAAAATAAACAAAAACTGCGAGAAAAATGGTTAACAAGGAACACCCGAAGCTCCCAAGCTGATTATCTATGCGCCAGGAAAGCCTCAGCAAAACTTCTAAGTAAAAAGAAACGCGAACACATGAAGAGCTGCATCGAAATGATCGACCAACATGCGGCCAACGGAAATTCAAAAGAGTGCTTTGCCAATGCACGGAATCTGACAAAAGATTTCCACCCAAGATCTACAGCCATCAAAAATGAAAATAATGAACTTACAACAAGTGAACGTGATGTGCTGGAAGTATGGCGATCCTCTTTCAAGACCTACTGAATAGGACGAACGAAGTTCATCCTATTCGAGCAATTGCTCCATCAACTGAGGAGATTTTTGTCCCTTACCCAGCAATAGAAGAAGTGGAAGCTGCCATTAAAAAACTGAAAAATGGCAAATCACCAGGTTTCGATGGAATTCCCGCCTGAAAAATGGAAGAGCAGCTCTGGTCTCACGTATATACGATCTGATTCTTGCAATCTGGGACCAAGAAGAACTACCTGCTGAATGGAAAACAGCTCTCATTGTTCCGCTACATAAGAAAGGTGACCGTCTAAAGTGTGAAAATTATCGTGGCATCGCACTGTTGAACATTGCATATAAAATACTAGCTAATGTTGTACTTGCTCGACTCATCCCGTTCGCCGAATCTATCATCGGTGACTATCAGTGTGGTTTTCGTCCCAACCGCTTAACCACAGATCAATGTTTTACATTAAGGATGATTCTGGAAAAATGTTGGGAGTACAACATCAGCATTCACCAGCTCTACGTTGATTTCAGGCAAGCATATGATAGTATCATCCGCGACAACCTCTGGTCCGCACTCATATGCCTTGGTATCCCAGAGAAACTTGTTTCTCTGTGCAAACTCACAACATCGGGATCAAATTGTAGAATAGTAATCGAAGGGTCAGTTTCTGATCCTTTCGATATAACATCAGGTGTTCGACAAGGTGATGCACTCGCGCCCGTACTATTTAATTTGGCGCTGGAGTACGCGATAAGAAAAAGCCGAATTGAGACACAAAACTGCATATATAACAAATCTAGTCAAGTTCTTGGCTACGCAGATGATATTGTGCTTCTCGGACGTAGAACAAGCGATATTAAGGATAGTCTCTCTCAGCTTGAAAGAAATGCTAACCGGCTTGGATTATGCATCAACACCGGCAAAACTAAAGTGTTAACAACAACTAAGAACATACCTCCCGGAAATCTGGATACTGGCGACTATGAAGTGGAACGCGTGGAAAACTTCAAATACCTCGGGTCTGTAATAACATCGTCAAATGACATGCAGGCAGATATCAAAGCCCGTGTCTCTGCCGCATACAGAGTTTTCTACGCATACTCAAAACTTCTGCGATCAAAACATCTTTCGCGGTCGTGTAAACTAACACTTTACAAAGCATTAATCCGACCTGTGCTTACATTTGGAAGTGAAAGCTGGACACTGACTTCCTCCG